>JAHREE010000385.1:575396-625719 GCA_033628505.1 Tringa tobata | reverse complement strand
TGAGATGTGGGGAAGAACTTGTTTGGTGTGAGGGTGGGGAGAGCCTGGCCCAGGTTGGCCAGAGAAGCTGTGGCTGCCCCAACCCTGGAGGGGTTCAAGGCCAGGTTGGAGGGGGCTTGGAGCCACCTGGTGTGGTGGGAGGTGTCCCTGCCCAGGGCAGGGGGTGGCACTGGATGGGCTTTAAGGTCCCTTTCAACCCAAACCATTCCATGATTCTATGATTCCAGTGGTTTACAGTAAAGAATCTGCCTGCAAACAGTTCTAATGCACTTCAGAAGCTACTGTTAACAAAGGGGAAGAAAAACACATTTGAAGGGAGGAGAGAGGGAGGGATAACAGGGGAGAACACATCATTTTACTGAACTCCACCTAAACCAGCCTGTGCTCGTCAAGAAGCTGGAGCAGGCAGGTCCTGTGTACCCTCCTGCCTGCAAACCACGCTACGGGGCTTTCCAGTGCCAGGACCGGACGCTGCAAATAGCAAGGAGGTCACGCTGAACATCCCAGGAGACCTGCACGGAACAGGAAACTTTCTGCAGGAACAAAAAAAAAAAAAAAAAATATTCCCAAATCTGCCTCAATCGCACTTATATTGGTACCAAGTGTTCTTGTCCGTTCCTGGACTGTCACCTGGCAATTTCTGCCTGCCCGCTCTCCCATCTCCACGGTGCTCAGCTGACCCACACCTGCACCTTGGTGGAAAGGTTTGCTGTATCACATACAAAACTGTTCCTCCTTTTAGCTTTCTTACTGCTTTTTCAATTTCTAGTTCTCTTCAGGATCTACAATCAGAGATTTGAGGAGTTGGTTTATATCCAATAAGAATTGACAGCTTCCCCCTCAGGATGTCTCTTCTACAGCAGTTCTCCTTCTGAGACCCTTTTCCTTCCATTCCCAACCCAAACCATCTCCCTGTGCAGAAAAGTCCAAGCAGGGTAAAGCCTTGCCAAGGGGAAAAACTCTCCCATTATCCTCGTCCAAGAAAAGTGGCACAAAGGGGAAAAAAATAAAGACCAGAAGGGATGGCTCGCATCCCTGGGTCATGGCAGGGAGCTGGAAAAGCCTCATCTCCAGGAGGACAGAGTGCCAGCACTGCTTTTTTTTTAACTTAGCAGCTGCAGAATTTAAGCTTTATTAAAAGCCTATTTTGCCCTTGCTGATGCAAAGGAAACCACCTCCCTCCTCTCCCCTCCCAAATAAAAAGCCAGAGTCTGCAGACAGACATCCTGTAATGTCACCTTAGAAAGAGGTGGCAACTTGACTCATCTCAGCAGGACGTGCGGCACGGAGCAGTTTGCTTTCCCTTCAGGTTACAACAGGAATACACCGCTCCCACGGCTGAGCCTTGCTTTGAGGTTTTATTATGAGCAATCCAACATACCTTCCATGTTCTCTGATTACGAGCGTCTGGAGCAAGAAAGGCAGAGACAGGCAAGGAAAAGAGGCAGGCTGGATTTTGAGGGTCTGGGCACCGCTCATCACCTCCCGTCTCCCACTTATTTTGCAGCACAGAAGCCCTCTCTCCCAGGGATACACGCTGTGTGATGGGTCAGAAAATCCCCATTCCAACAGCCTTCCCACAATATCTTTTCGTGTAACACAAACAAGAGGCCGCGTGATTTGTCAGGTTCAGAGCAACAAGAGATGGAGAGCACTGAACTCGGCACCATTTACTAACCACTCTTCTCTCCAATGGCTGTTCTAAGCCCACCTCAATTTATAGATTAATCTGCTGGATCAGTAATTTAGGCCATTTGATGGTTAGCCTTTAGAAGTGCACATTTCTGGGAAGGCTGAAAACCTGCTTGTGATTTACAAAATTGCTGTGGGGTCTCTAGTGGCTTGGGCACTTGTCAGAGGCAGGTGTTCTCCATTAGCCACGTTCTCCCTTCCCTCCCCTCATCCAGGTTTAATATCAGCAATGAAATACTAACTGCTCCTGTGGCATTTACTCTAAAGCAGCAGAGCAAGCCCGAGTCTTGTCCCCCTTTTCCCATTTCTAGCCCGCTGCGTCCACCGCTACGTGATATTAAGGCTTTAGGATGATGTACATCAACCAACTGGGGTGGGGGAGAACGGGACCAAAAAGCATCCAAATAATCTGTGCTCTCCCCACGCCCAGGGAGGGTGTCCCGAGCCTCCCAGGACGAGGAACATTCCTCCCCTGCATCCTCCCTTGTGGAGGACGGTGCCAGGGGCTGGCCCAGCTGAATAAACTGGATAAAAGCAGGAATTGAAGAGGGAAAGGGCCAGCCTGCCTCTGTTGGCAGCTAGCCCCTCCTTTTGCCCAGCCCTTTCTGACTCCCACCTCGTGCTGTTGCTCTCTTCCAGGCCTGGGTTGGGATTCCCTCCAGAATCTAGCAGCGAAGCTCTTGTAAAATGGCACTGGGAATCCTTGCTAAGCAACGGGACTAACCCTCCTTCCTCCAACACCAACGTATGGTCCAGAACCCTCCCGGAGCCCGCCGTGTCTCTGCAAAGCAGGCAGCGAGCGGTGCTTCCACCGGCTCTCGGCGCGGTACCTTCCATAACACAAAAGGAAGCTCCAGTCCCTCAGGGCTGAGATTTTTTTGATTTTTCCAAGCTGGGTAAACACACGCAAACACCCATTATTTGCATGCACAGCAACTGGGACAAAGGGTCTGTGGCCAGGTAGGTGTCTAAGCGGTGGTCCAGGCGTGCGGTAACACGTGCGCAATCCTAGAAATCCCCAGCTAAAAGAGACTTATCTCTAGGCTGACTCTGTGCTGCTTCCAAGTCTCGCTCCAAGATTAAAAAGCAGCCTTTGTTGTTTGGAATATTACCATTTCAGAAAAAAAAAACAAAAAAAACCCCACCCCTGCTCGGCCCCCCACCCCCAAAGGCTTGGTTTATAACCCAAAACATTGGCGCCTTAATACCAGAAGGTCAAAGCCCTCCAGTCATTAGGCAGATTATATTTAAGAGCCCGATGTGCAGCTGATCAGAGACTTATTCCTTAAAGGATTGAAAGGGAGAGACAGCGCACCTCAGCAAGCAATCTCCTTTAATAGTCAATTACCAGAGATGGGCTCCTCTGAGCTACAGATCACTGCAGACAAAAAAAAAAAAAATAAAAAAAAAGCCAAACCTGCACCACCATCAGCTTTCCTCCGCTTCTGCTATTAAATCAAGCCAGCTGATCCTCTCCTTCAGCCCGTCGTTAACTGGCAAGACTCATCTAGAAGTCACCCAGCAGTTTTAGCTCAAGCAGGACAGTAATATTCTCGATACTAAGCACTTTATTTATTTATTTTTTTTTAAATAAGAGGGGGATTCAGAAGCCAAAAGAAAAACCTCAACTTTTTCAATACAAAGCCCGGTCTCTGAGCTTCTAATTAAACCAGGGTGAACGACGATCCTCCAGCAGTGACTCCCCTTGCAGATCCGAATACCTAACCCCACCACGGGCTGTCGCGCATCTGGGAGAAGGAAAGAGCTAACTGAAGGCAGATTCGTGCAGTGCTGATGTATCAGCACCAGCCAAATTACAGAGGAGGGCAGGCCACCTACAGCCAGCCACATGTGGGTTAACGAGCAGCGCCGGGAACCGGAGCACCCACCCAAAATTTCCCAGGCACACGGACATCATCGGCGTAACCAAGAGCACATGGGAGCTCTTCTCCGGAGCTGCCAACCCCAGCCTTCAAAAGCCATGAGTCAGCCTCCCCCCGCCCCCCTCCAGTCGAGGTCAGCTTAAAAGCTAGACATTGCAGAAAAAAGAAGCAAATCAGAAACAGTATTAATTTGTCTCCTAGTTTCTAAGCCTTAGGTGAAGCCAGCCAAGAGTGGCTCTACTTTCCTTCCAGCCACGAGAGGCATAAAACTTTCTTTTCCACGCTCAAAAGCTGAGGTTCTTACCTGATCCCTTTCCCCCAGGACTCGAGCATTAGGAGGAAAACTTGCCAAATATTTTAAGGCTTGGCGGTTCATTCAAAGCCGGCGTCCTCCCCTCCCACAATCAATCAAAGGTGGAACCGGGTGACTCGGGATTTGCCACAGGAGGCTTGTGCTAACTGGTTACGAGGAGAGTTGTTGCCCACAACCCAGCCCAGAGAGTCTGATGGAAAAGTTTATGCCACCAAATCAGTGCTCGTCACCGAGTCCCCTTTGTAAGACTTGCAACAAGGAGGCTGAAGGCTTAAACTGTCACTTTAAGTGACACTGTCGTGACCACAGACAGTGCGGTGCCACGTCACGCTGCAGAAAAACAGGGTTACTAGCTCAATCCTTCGAAAAGCAGCAAAAGCAAGGCAGGAAAGCTGTCAATAGCCCCACAGAAACTCAAGATTTCAGAAAAACACTCCTCTGATGCAACGCCAACAACTCCTGGACACAGCAGAGAGCAATAGGAAAGGGTCTACACGTCAAATTAGGGTTCCTCCACAAACACCTCCACGGGCTGAAACCTGTCCTGGGACTCGGATTTACTCTCCTGCCTTGAAGAGCGGCGAGAACACGAAGATGCCCAAAGCCTGGTGATGGTGTGCGAGGAGGAATGGAAGCCAACTTTCTCAGAACCACGGAATCATGGAGTTGTCAGAGTTGAAAGGGACCTTCTAGAGACCATCCAGTCCAACTCCCCTGCCAAAGCAGGGTTCCCCAGAGCACATCACTCAGGGCTGCATCCAGGGAGGTCTTGAAGATCTCCAGAGAAGGGGACTCCACACCCTCCCTGGGCAGCCTCTTCCAGGGCTCTGCCACCCTCACCACAAAGAAGTTCTTCCTCAGATTTGAGTGGAACTTCCCATGGTCCAGCTTGTGCCCGTTGCCCCTTGTCCTGTCACTGGGAACCACTGGAAAGAGTCCAGCTCCATCCTCCTTCAACCCACCCTTTAGATCCTTGTCAGCATTGATAAGGTCTCCCCTCAGCCTTCTCTTCTCCAGGCTCAAGAGTCCCAGCTCTCTCAGCCTTTCCTCATCAGGGAGATGCTCCAATCCCTCCATCATCTTTGTTGCCCTACGCTGGACTCTCTCCAGCAGTTCCCTGTCTCTCTTGAACTGGGGAGCCCAGAACTGGACGCAGGATTCCAGTTGTGGCCTCCCCAGTGCAGAGCAGAGGGGGAGAATGACCTCCCTCCACCTCCTGGCCACACTCTTCCCTACGCAGCCCAGGATCCCATTGGCCTCTTGGCCACAAGGGCACATTGCTGGCTCATGGAGAGTTTACCATCCACCAGGACCCCCAGATCCTTCTCAGAAGCGCTTTCCAACAGGTCCACCCCAAACCTATATTGGTGCCTGGGGTTCTTCCTCCCCACGTGCAGGAGCCTACACTTGCCCTTGTTGAACCTCATGAGGTTCTTCTCCACCCAGTTCTCCAGCCTGTTCAGGTCATGCTGGATGGCAGCACAGCCCTCTGGAGTGTCGGCCAGCCCTCCCAGTTTGGGACCATCATTTGGTTCTCCTCTTACCCTTGCCACGCTGACTCCGCACAGAGGTAACAAAAGCCAAGCGAGACTGCCCTTTTTTTTTTCCAGCAGCAGAGCTAAAAAAGGCCATTTCTGAATGGTGCAAGGCTGCAGAGTGAAGCTGCCACTAGAGACAACCATTTTTCACTGTATACCCATATGCTCGTTTGAACGCAGCAACGAGAAGACTAAATTCCAAGGGAAGAAAAACTGACAGCTCTTGCCATTTAAATATACGCCTAAAGGCACAGCTTAGAAGCAGGATTCTTATGTTATCAACAGAAAAACCCCTTCGGTTTTCTTCTCCCTCGTAGCAAAATCCTACCCAACCATCTCCCAGGTGGGGTGCTCACCTGAGCAGACCCTGCCGCGTTCAAGCCCGTGGAGAACAGAGCAGATGGGAAAGTCTACCTCGGTACAATCCCAAGCAACCACTTCAGAAGGCAAGTGTTTATTTGACCTGGTTCCTCTGCTTTCTGAGTCTGAGGCAGAATTTCCCTGCCGGATTCCTGGCCTTGCACATTTGGCTGAGCTGAAAGAAGCACCAAACTCAGGAGGAGCAAAGGACTTCTGGGGCACCAACACACGAGCAGAGGGACCAAAGCTACAGGTGATACTGGTTTATACCAGGAAAGGTGACCTGGAGGTATTAAATCTCAGGGTTAAACCACTGCAAGAAACGATGCTGCGCTTCAGAAGAGGACAGACACAACCTCTCAGCCCTCCAGGGATATCTCAGGGGACAGGACACACCTCGGGGAGAGAACAGCAGCAGAGAGAGATGGAGTTAAGTCTCATAGCAAGCTTGGAGGGAGGGCTGAGGGTCCGCACTGGCTCCTAGCTACAACCACCAGCTACCAGGATCACCTCCTCTTCACCTTGCACTTCTTGCCTTAAGGCCCCGAGGCTGTTACAGCTGAAAAAGCAGAGGATTCAAGGCACAACAACAACTGTCACAGACACGGTCAGTGGGATAAAGTGCACCCTCGACAAGTCTGCTGACAACATCAAGCTGTGTGGCAGGGTCGACACGCTGGAGGGAAGGGCTGCCATCCAGAGGGACCTGGACAGGCTGGAGAGGTGGGCCCGTGTGAACCTCGTGAAGTTCAACCAGGCCAAGTGCAAGGTCCTGCAGCTGGGACATGGCAATCCCAGGCACAAATACAGGTTGGGCAGAGAATGGATTGAGGGCAGCCCTGAGGAGAAGGACTTGGGAGTGTCTGTGGATGAGAAGCTCAACATGAGTTGGCAACAAGCACTGGCAGCCCAGAAAGCCCCCCGCACCCTGGGCTGCATCCCCAGCAGCGTGGCCAGCAGGGTGAGGGATGGGGGGATTCTGCCCCTCTGCTCCGCTCTGGGGACATCCCACCTGGAGCCCTGTGTCCAGCTCTGGAGTCCTCAACACAGGAAGGACACGGACCTGTTGGAAGGGGTCCAGTGGAGGGCCACGAAGATGGTCAAAGGGCTGGAGCACATCTATGAAGACAAGCAGAGAGAGTTGGGGCTGCTCAGCCTGGAGAAGAGAAGGCTGCGGGGGTACCTTATAATGGCCTTTCAGTACCTGAAGGGGCTCCAGGAAAGCTGTGGAGGGACTCTGGATGAGGGAGGGGAGCCCTAGGAGGAGGGGGAAGGGTTTGACCCTGCAAGAGGGGAGATGGAGCTGAGATGTGGGGAAGAACTTGTTTGGTGTGAGGGTGGTGAGAGCCTGGCCCAGGTTGGCCAGAGAAGCTGTGGCTGCCCCATCCCTGGAGGGGTTCAAGGCCAGGTTGGAGGGGGCTTGGAGCAACCTGGTGTGGTCGGAGGTGGGAGGTTCCAAACCCAGGGCAGGGGTTTGGAACTTGATGATCTTTAAGGTTCCTTCCAACACTAACCATTCCATGATGGTATGAAATCCCTTAATCTGGATTAGGCACGCACCTGAGTTACCAGCACTTTCAGAGCACGGCCAGGCACTCTCAGCCAAACTGCACGTACAGGTAGCACACCATCCAAATCAAAATTGAGACAAGTAACAAAGGGTTCTTTTAGCCGTAGGGTTTCCCCAAGAGTTTCCCCCCCTCACAGGGTGGCTGCACCCAGAGCCAGGTGGAAAACCCAAGCAGTGGGATGCAGAGAGTCACCCTGCGTCCCCAAAATCAGCGCTGTGCCCGGGCTGCTGGCCACTTCCACCACCCTCCACCCCGCAGACACACACCCTCAGAGGGGGCTAAAGCTCCTCACGTCCTCCTTGCCCACGCACCAGGAGCATCTGGTGATACAGAGGGTGCTGGGTCCGATGTGCCCAGCTCTCCCCACGCCCCCCGGAGTCTACTGAAGTCAGAGCTTTCTGCGTCCAGTTAAATTGCTAACGAAGCCAGCATCCCGAGGTGTCAGTTGAGTCTGTTTTGCCATACACAACCGCTCACCAGCAAATTCCCTTGAAGCAACTCCATCACTTGTTTCAACCTGCCAGCGGGGGGACGTTAAATACTGCTCGGGCTGCTGGGGAGAAGGTTGGGTGGGAACCATTCCCCCCCTTCCGAACGCACGCTGGTGCAGATGCATCACTATCATCATCCAGCTACAGCACCAGGAGCATCCTTGCTCCTGCCACGTGTGTCTGCCCTAATGGGGACATGGAAGCTGCTGGGTTTATTTTACACCGGGATCCAGGCTCTCCTCCCTTCCCACGTCTTTAAATACAGACAGCTGGAAGCCCTTCTCCAAACTATTTTCCCTTGCTTCTTTCTTTCTTTCTTTTTTTTTTTATTTTTGTTTAGGACAAGGTTAATCTGATCCTCCCTGATTTTTTCTAGATCCCAGATAATTTTCTCGAGATCGCAGGGATGGTTATTTTTTGACCGAAGGGCTGGAGCACCCCAAGCCTAATGAAGACATCCTTTCCCCAAAAGGGGTTTGACCGTGGAGACAGCCAAAGCAAGTGACTCCAGGAATCTCTCAAAGCTTCTCACATTGGAGGGACGAGGCAGGCACAGAGAAGAGATCATCCTCCCCTTGGCTGTTCACGTTTAAAGCGTACAAAGCCCCATATATTTAATTCCCACGTCCATCGCTCGGTCCCTTGCATTGCAAGCGAGGCTATGTCATGAGAATTCCAGCACGGAGCATCCTTACCCATCAATTTTGGGCACCAGGGCAGGGCTGTGGTAAGCAGCAGACCCAAGAGGGACATGGTTTTATTCCCTGTAGGATCTCCATGGGCTCCCCTACCCCCACCCCAGGCGGAGGAAGCAGCGGGGAAAAGAGGAGCACGTAAGACGCTACAGTCTTTGCTCTTTTTCCTATCTGCAAATACAAGTTTCTTATTAAAAGATAAAGAAAAAAAAACCCCTTTCATCCTCTACTCCCCGACCTAATCTTTAAATACCTAATGAAATATAAGTAATCGAGAGATGCTTTTAGCAGCCGGGGGCTCAGTCATCCCTTTCATGTACATAGACAGAAGCTGACTAGGACTAAGGGTTGCTTAACTTAAAACTGACAAAGTTGGATCGCTCTGCCTGGCAATGAATATTAAAATCCATGACAAGATTGACATTATCTAGCTGCACCGTAGCTTCTTTTTTTTTTTTTCCTTTTTTTTTTCCTTTTTTTTTTTTTCTTTCCCCTCTATTTAAATGCTCCATTCCTCAGTTCTTCACTGCAAGGATCTGAGTCAGGAAAATACAGCTCAGGCTGACATCTGCCAGAAGCTCCTTGCAAAGCCCAGCTTTCGGGCTGCCAAACTTCAGACGTTTAAAAAGGCACGACTTCGAAAGCGACACCATTTCCCGAGCGCAAAGACGAAGAAGAAACACTCCCCGTGTGTCGTGTGCCACGCACACGGCCGGGGGGGGCTTCAAAGAGGCACCCCCTGATTTCTCTAGGTGTAGGGAGATGTCGCTAAACCACCTTCTGCCCCCTCCACGTCCCGTTCTACCAGAACTGACTGCAGAGTCCCAGTAAGAAACTGGAGCTCTCCCACAGGCTCCAGGGACAGCCGTGACTACAGTTTCTGCTCCGAATGATGACGGACGTTTCCCTCAATGTGCAGAATTCATCCCCCCCCCCCAAAGAAATGTCTTAAAAGCTGCTAAGTGGCTCTAACTGAACGAGGGGTGGTTAAACAAGGCGTTAAGGCAGAACCAGCAAGTTGCCAAAAATGCTTTCTCTCTTTAAACAGGAGGAGAAAGCACCATCGCCTGCACAGACTTGCTCCGACACCCAAATTGCTCTCACCACGAAGCGTGTGCCTTCCTCCTAGCTCTTTCAACCCCCACTCACGGTCGTTTCTGGGGGGGGGCTGGGTTAAAGAGCACCTCCCATCAACTGAGAGTGAGGTCCACGTGCAGAAGACTAGAGGCTAAGGTCAAGCCGTGCCGCACGCGGTTCCTTCGAACCCCAAAGCCCACGTTCTCAGCTCCCACGTTCATCAGAGCCACCCTGTGATCCACCAACAACTCGTGCTGTGTTTTTGTGGAGGAGGATGGGAGCTGGTTTCCAAGTAACCGAGCTAAAAACCTTGGGCTGCCCAAGGTCACCGAGGATGTCTCCGCTCGGGAGCGCGGCTCAGGCGCTTCTGCAGCTGCTGCTCCCTCAACTCCACCAACAAAGCCTCTCAGGGGACCCTCTCGGCCATTAAACCTGGGCCAGCTGGTTTCTTCTCTGCAGCTGTAGAACAAATCCAAGCAGAGCTCTCAGGCAGGGCTGACAGCCCCACCTATTCTGCAGCAGCGTCGCTCGCCCTCTCCACAGTGGAGATGTTCTCCCCCAGCTCCACCAGCATCACCGACAGGCTGGTCCCACGCTGCCACCGAGCTGTTCTGGACTTAGCTCTTCAGGCTGCCAGTTTAATCACTGCAACCCCAGAGAAGCAGGCACCCACCTCTTGCTATCCTTCACCCCCCTTCCCATCTTTTAAAGGAGAGAGACATTTGCCATCAGTCAGCCGCAAGCAGCGTTCTCATCACCAGATATTCCCCTTGAGCACCTTGTCATCATAATTTATGTTCTTAAATCATAGAATGGTTTGTGTTGGAAGGGACCTTAAGGACCACCTGGTGCCATCCCCCTGCCCCGGACAGGGACACCTCCCACCAGACCAGGTTGATCAAAGCTCCATCCAACCTGGCCTTGGAATCCTGAAATCTTTAAGTGATGCTTGCTGAAAGCTGATGGTCAAGAGCTCGCACAGCAAGATCTACCTTGGGCCGGCCACTTTGCAAGTAGGATATTGTTTTATTGTACGTGAAAAAAAAGAAAAAAAAAGGTAAAAAAGGCCAGAGCTGGGACAAACAAGCTGACTGTACATAATGGACATTGTTAGGTGTCTAAATAGGTCACCAGCTCAAAGGAAAGTTTGGCTCCACAAGGCAGGTCTCGAGCTCCGAACACCCAGCAGAAAGCATCCCTGTGCACTCATGCCCCCCGCGTTCAGCGCAGCTGGATCTTTTTGTATTTCTCACTGTCCATTTCCTCCTGAATTTCCCTGGTTTCCTTCCATTGGAATTATGAGCCTTTGTTCTTTCTCTGCCCTCTTCCTCCTACTATTTTGAAGCGTGCAGATGGAGGCTATGAGTAGGGAAGCAAGCAGAGTCGCAGCACGTTAGGAAAACAACTTTCGCAGCTTACTCATAGTAAAAATAGGATAAACCAGCTCCAGCATTGTATGGAAGGACTGACCCCTGTTGCAAAAGACAGGACCCTGCCAAACTACAGCTACAACCACAAAGAACTTCGTCTCCATCAAATATTAAAGTGTTAAAACAGGGCTCCCTGTGAAATAATTTCTAATCCCCGTATTTGCCAAGTTGTTCAAATCTTGGTGGGGCTTTCCACCAGGACTCCTATCATCCATCATGGTGGAATGTTCTTTCCATTGACAGGTCTCGAGGACCGCAGCACCCTGTGCAGCAGAGCTACCCAAACTTTTTAACTGAGACACCCCAAAAAACCAGTCTGAGCATCCCTACGGTCTTTCAGCATAGGAGGAAGGTATTTGCACACTGACAGCCTGGGCTTGGGTATGATGCTGACAAGCTTCTCCCGTGTCCAAGTCACAGATTACCACAAAATGAATTTTTTAAGAGGCATCTGCTACGAAAAACAAACCCAGAAGCTGGGGTTGCTGACGTACAGCTCCAGGCATGTGCAGTGGAACTGGGGAAGCCCAGCTGGGAGAAGGACAAGCTGAGAGAGGTGCTCATCCCAAACCAGGAGGGTTATAAAACAGCGCTAGAGACAGAGCCAGGGCAACGATGTACACACCTACAGGAGTTGTCTTCCTGCCATCGGCCTTGCTTTGCTCCAGATTTCATTAGAAGTGCTTGTCCAAGACACCCTGGGATCTTTGGGGTGCTCTGGGAAGGGGTAGGTCCTGCTCCAAGAGAGCAGGGCTCAGCACTCCCCCTCGCACCCCCGCAGAGAAGCTTCGCGCTGGGCAAGTTTCCTACCGCCTTTCTTTCCAAATACTCAAAGACAACCTGCCTGAGTTACAACCAGCATCAGGACTTCTGCAGCACTTGAGACTACCCAAGCTGTCAGCTCGTTCAGCGATAATAATCACCTGTCAGAAATGCAAATCAGACCGGAGAAGAAATAAGGGTTAAGAGGAAGAAATATGAGTAAGTACCTGGAGCTGTAGCCAAGGCAATCAAGAGACTGAATTCAGCTGCTTTGGTAAGTACCTTTGAATGCAACGTGTTCCTCCTCCAGTGCAGGAGTCCTAGGGTGATTCCACAATAGTCTTCTGCCTGTGGCTTTAAATTTGCTAATAAATAGCCTATGCACTCATGCACACCGTGGGTGTGGGGGAGGGTGAAAAGAGAAAGATTTCAGATTACAACAAGAACAGCATTTGTCACTTGCTTTAGATGGTGTGAGAGGCAGTTTCCAGGCTCTTGGGCTGGGGAAGAATATTTTCTGTTCCATTCCTGATGTGCTTGGCTGCCTTCTGCCAAAACCTGTTTTAAATCCATTAATGAAACTAGGCTGAGTCTGCATAACTTTTTAATTCCCTGGTGGAAAAAGGGCACTTGAGTATATTTCCGGGAACGACAGACACCCACAGTTCCCACCACTGCATGTGAAGCACAGCTCTCCGGCCAGCTCCCTCCTCAAACCCCAATTTCTCTCTGTAATGTCACCGATTACTTTATGGAGAACACAGGGACTTGATGAGATTGGCTTTTCTCACCTCACTACTGGCTAGTCCTGACTGCTGCCACGTTCCCATCCAGTTTCACACACATTAGTGAAAGCACGTGGATCACCATTGACACCCATCTGCTCTGAGGTCACAAACGGATCCTCTCCAGGTAGTAAGGATGGTGGGAACGATAAGGAAGGCTTTTTATTCCTGTATTTGTCCCATGCCTGCTCTAAAGGGACCCACCCAGCACCATGTCCATACTCCCCCTCCTCAAGAGAGGAAGCTCAGAAGAGCAGCCAAGGTCATAGAATCATGGAATCGTTTGGGTTGAAAGGAACCTTAAAGCCCAACCAGTCCCATCCCCTGCCCTGGGCAGGGACACCTCCCACCACGCCAGGTTGCTCCAAGCCCCCTCCAACCTGGCCTTGAACCCCTCCAGGGATGGGGCAGCCACAGCTTCTCTGGGCCAACCTGGGCCAGGCTCTCACCACCCTCACACCAAACAAGTTCTTCCCCACATCTCAGCTCCATCTCCCCTCTTGCAGTTTGAATCTTCAGTTTGTAGGAGCTGAAATCCTTTAAGAACAGGGATCACTGTTAGTAGCGACACGAGCTGTGCCCTAGGACAGAGCCTTTCTCCAGAGATCTGGAGAAGAGATGCCAAACGTTTCTTAGAGAAAAATCAGAATTATTCCACCATGTGAAAAGAAACCCCTCGGTCTCAGAGTGTTAAGGCACTAGTAGACCACATTCTTTAAAAAACTAAGTTAAAGGACACAGCAACAGCTAATAAAATGGGCACCAGTTCCGTTAAAGCAGCAGTATTTTTTGGCAGAAGTATTTTAAGGCTAACCTCCCATTCCACCAACAGCCGAAATGGGAAGGGATCGCTGAGTCAGCTTTTGCTTTGGGCTTCACAATGTGCTCTATGTTTTCCAGCAGGCTATAATCTACCAGAGAAAGCTGAAGTTGGGGAGGGGCAGGGGGGAGGAAGAGGGTGAACGTAAGAGCTTTGAACAGAAGTGGAAAAGAACTATATGAAATTCAAGCCTCTGTTTAATTAAAAAGCTGAAGAAAATGATAGTACAGTGTCATAGGTCTGAGTGAGCTATGGCTGCCAAGACCACGGGCAGTTGGACATACGGACTGCAGCGATGCTCTGATGGGCCGTGACGTACTTCTTCTTGCAACTCTACCCAAGAAATGATGATGTTTTCCTACTAGTCACCTTAATATACGTGCACGTGGAGCAGCTCTGGGAACAGGAGGTACTGCAAGTCATCTGTTGTCCAAAGGTCGGGTCTAATCCAGGACCTTGACTCTAGCACTGCCCAACCGCACGCACGTAGGGAAAGATGAAAGTTCAAGTGTAAAATAATCCTTCCTCTGTGTACCTTCCCTGCCTCAGGCAAAACATGGTCATCTGGGAAAGATGAAGATCTTTAACCAAGACGGAAGTTCCTTCACCATCTAAACCCCATCCACCTCTTCCCTGCCGTTGGCTCCGGCGCTCGGCTGTTGCAGAGCTGGTTTAGCCACGCGATGCTGGCGGCTGGGCTAGTTTCAGAGCACCCAAATAGCTCAGCAAAAAAGATCCAGCAAGCATGGATGGTGAGAGGAACAGGGGGAACACAACAGCCAGCGGAGCCTCAGCCTGAAAGAAGTGTCATGCACGGGACCACTCTGCTAACGGCGCCTTTTGGAAGTAGCCAGGAAAAGCCTTTATGTTTAAATAAAGGACTTGGCAGAGAAAAAAATCACTTCCTCTCATTTACTCTCTGCACATTGAGTGAAACTTCGGTTGAATTGAGAGAACGGGTTGTTGTCCCCCCCGCTCCCAGCCTCTCAGCGTGGTTTGCTTTTTTACACGAAGACGGTTATCCAAAAGTTTTATAAGCTTGTTTGCTTTTTTTTTTTTTTATCAGCTAAACCTGCTAAAGTGCCCAAACTCTCCGGAGCAGCGTATGCAACTAACTCCTGACAACATGCTCCCACGCCTCTGATGCATCAGATGCTGAGACCCCTCTGGCTCGGGACAAAAGGTGGGTCCTCTCCTGCACAGCTTTACCTTGCCCAGACGAGTGCCAGCTCTGAAGTTCTCTGCCACCCTCAGCAACAACCATCTCTCCATTGTGAACGTTTTTTTCCCAGCAAGGGCTATGCCTTACACTGCAACAGCCTGTACAAATTAAATAACTAGGGCTGTTGTAGACCAGGCTTATTACAACCACTTAGTGTAAGAGCCAGCGGTGAGATGCAGAGGATCTCCCACCCTCAGCCCCCTATCTTCACAGCAGCAGGGGAGGAAAGGGGGGGGCTGTGATGCCCCAGACCCCTCTTCACCAGCCCGCGTGCCTTGACAGGCACGACCCAGCAAATCCCAGCCGGAGAGAGCCGATTAACCCAGGCACAAAGCCAGCTCGGATTTGGAAGCGGCACGGCTCAGCCTGCACAAAGCTATGCTTTCTCTAGTAAAGCCCTCCAAGAACTGGCAGGTACACTCTGCCTGGAGCCAGCTCAGGGGTCCGCGGGCCCCCGGTACAGTTTGTTCCCGAGCCACGTGATGGCTCCCTTGCTGGGGAAGGGGCAACCGCTCACGCAAGAAACCCAGGGTGTTCTGACTCTGCGTATTAACTCTGCGTGAGGCTCCAGGTCCTAAAAGGATTGGAGGGATGAGAACGACGCTGAAAGTTACTTGAAAAAGTTTCTCAGCCTTTATGGTGCCTTCTGGATGACTGTTCGACTTGATTAGCTGACAAAGAACCACGGGGGCAGAAATCCCCGGTACTCTCTGAACTGAGGCTTTGGAGATGATGATGATGATGATGATGACGACCTACCACATCCAACTCACCACGGCTCCAGCGTTTCCACCGACCGGGGGCTTCACCTCTTCCTCCGCAGCCATCAATCCATAGGCGCCTGGGGTTCTGGGCAGCTGCTTTCTTTTCAGTTACATCACAAATCACAGGAAATAAAAAAACTCTGTCGGGGGGGGGGGGGGGGAGCTCCTTCCTAAGGCTCAGCCTGAATCTTTCCCATTTTCAGCCCCACAAGCCCACAGCCTGAGGACCCAAGAGGACCCCGACCATTATTTCTGCATCTGAAGCGCGTTATCGCTTTGCAAAGCCCCTTCTTTTGTTTCACACAAGCCTGAATTCCCCACAGCATTCCCTACAATCTCCGAGCTAACGCTTCAAGGCTCCTGGATTGTCACAGCCACAGCCCTGTTGTATTGGTATCAATATTTAAAACCAAAAAAAGACCCTCTTCCGTACGCACGTACGCTCGGCCCGAGGTGCACACAGGAAAACAGATTCACCCACGCATCAGCCAGGCAGCTGACATCCATCCTGACGTTTATCTCCATGCATGAGGAGGAAAGATGGATCACTCCCAGCTATAAACTGGAGTTTGCCCTTGGTCAAGCTGGTAAGTGTCATAAATCACCCGCCGGGCATCCTCAAATGTGGAGACAGGCACCTAGAGAGAGCTGGAGAGCCAGAGGGGCAGCAGCAGGCTGAATTAAACAGGCAGAAAAAACAACCGTGTCCCGGTGACATCGAAATAAAACCCACAAGAGCCGAGCTCAAGCCATTTGCTGCACTCCGGGAAGCAGAGGCGTATTTGTAACCCTTTCAAACAATTTGTTCAACAATTAGCTGCCGCAGTTAATTCACCTCAAAGAAAGGAGAGGATCCTTCATGTATTATTGAGGTCTTCAACTCAAGATTAGCTAAAATCCTTTACCAGGAAGGCCAAACAAAGGCCACTGGTTTGGCTGGGGAGAGGTGCACCGTGCAGGAGTTTAGCCCAGATGAACTGCCAAGCACCTCTGGAATTTTAGTGGAAAGTAGCTGGCTGAGGAGCTGTTTTACAGGCCTGCCACATTGGGCATGCCCAAATCAGAGAGGGTTTGTTGGGTTGTTTTTTTTTTGTTGTTGTTCGTTTAATTAAAAACCTCTTTCCAGGTCCAATCAGACTTTCCAGATAAAAGCAGCAGCGTTTAACCCAGCAGACACAGAAAGCACTAAAGGAAAGGCGATCCAGAGGCTCGGGATCAGGCTCAGATCTTGGAAACCTCAGGGAAGCCAACCTTCTGGTGCCTTCACTTCTCTGTTTAACCACCAGGATGAAGACATTAACGGCACCGCAGCGATAAGGACCAGGCAAAGGGCATCTCCGGGGGACACGCAAATAGGACACAAACTTTTTCACCTATTTCAGTAACAGCCTCAGTAGCTTCACACGTCACATCCCCGCTATTACGGCTCAAATTCTCTAGAGAACGGTGCTAGAACCTAGAGTCAACCCTGCAAAGCACAGCTCCTGGCAAAGACAGGCCACTGAGGGTTCGCATCGTTTCACTGCTCCCCAAAAACCCCAGTAGCAGCAAAAGGCCAAGGTGGGCTTCTAAAGGCACCTGATGCAGATACTGCTCAAAGTTTGCAACGGTTTGGTCTGCCAAAACTGGACTGCACTCAAAGCCCTCCCGTCGTTTCAGGCATTTAATTTCATTTATGAAATTTAGACTGAACATTAGGAAAGAATTCTTCACAGAAAGAGTGGTCGGGCGTTGGAATAGGCTGCCCAGGGAGGGGGTTGAGTCCCCATCCCTGGAGGTGTTTAAGAGACGATTAGATGTGGTGCTGAGGGATATGGTGTAGGGGAGGACTTTGTAGGGTAGATGGTTGGACTCGATGATCCCAAGGGTCTCTTCCAACCTAGATGATTCTATGATTCTATGACTCCAAATAATCTTTTGGAATGACTTGGGACCCTGCACTTTTAGTGGCTAAAAAGCATATGAGCTGATCGAGGTCCCCATCCCAGCATAAACAGGATTTAGGATTCACCCCACCGAACCCCAGCTACCGAGCTCTTGGGGCTTCCAAAGGTACCTTCAGACCTTCTCCCACGAGCCATGTGTCCTACAGGGCAGGTAGTGGCAATAAATCTGCGCGTTGTGAAGGTTTCTTTCCTCCTGTGTACTACACCTAGCTGTGAACCATGAAGCCAATCCACACCACCCAATCCAGAGGCACCCTCAAAGCTTTCCCCGTCACCCTGGGGAATGGGATGGCCGGAAAGCTTGTCTTGCCAGGCTCCTGGTTCAGGGTTGTGTCCCGCAGTAAAGGTTACACCCAGCCCAGAGTGGGACGTGTTAACTGGTAATCAACACTACAACCCAGCACAGGAGGTGTGCAAGGGGGGAAGGAAAAGCACAACAAATGGGAGAAGAGACAACCGCAGGGTTTGCTTCGGGAATCTTAAGACAGAGAATGGCTTGGGAGTGTCCAGGACCGTCCCAGGGTCCCTGGGTGTATAGTTTTGGTACAGAAAATGAAGATTTCTTGACTCCAATGGCTGATATCCAGCCACTCCCCTTGCCAGCCTGTCCTACATCAAGCAAAGCAGCAGCTCTGGCACAAAGATGAGTGCGTGTAGGGAATGTGCCAATCTCTGCCTGGGTTTTAAGCCCCAGGGCACCCCACTGAAGGTTTTCCACAACTTGTGGCAGAGCCTGCATGGATTTATAGTCTCAGTCCTGTCAATACGATCTCATTCCCTCCAAAAGGAGGAGCGTGGCCAGAAACAGCCAAAGACAACACTCATTTATTTGTTCACAGGTGCCTGTGCTGCCAATGCTGTCCCTCCCAGGCTACCCCAGACCTGACACCGAGTCCCACGCTTGATAAGGACACCTTCAGCAGCTAAGGACAAGGCAGCACAAACGGTGGATAAGAAGCTCAATGTGAGCCAGCAGGGCATGCTGGCAGCCCAGAAAGCCAACCCCATCCTGGGCTGCATCAAGAGAAGTGTGGCCAGCAGGTCACGGGAGGTGATTCTACCCCTCTGCTCTGCTCTCCTGAGACCCCACCTGGAGTCCTGTGTCCAGGAGTCCTCAACAGACTCCAAAGGACATGGACCTGTTGGAAGGGGTCCAGCGGAGGGCCACAAAGATGATCAGAGGGATGGAGCACCTCTCCTGTGAAGACAGGCTGAGAGAGCTGGGGTTGTTCAGCCTGGAGAAGAGAAGGCTCCAGGGAGACCTTAGAGCAGCCTTCCAATATCTGAAGGGAGCTCCAGGAGAGCTGGGGAGGGACTCTTGGTCAGGAAGAGCAGTGACAGGACAAGGGGTAACAGTTTTAAATCGGAAGAGGGGAGATTTAGACTAGATACCAGAAAGAAATTCTTTCCTGTGAGGGTGGTGAGACACTGGAACAGGTTGCCCAGAGAAGCTGTGGCTGCCCCATCCCTGCAGGGGTTCAAGACCAGGCTGGATGAGGCTTTGAGCAACCTGGTGTGGTGGGAGGTGTCCCTGCCCAGGGCAGGGGGGTTGGAATTTGATGATCTCTAAGGTCCCTTCCAACTCTAACCATTCTATGATTCTATGAATACCCACCATCCTGGCACGACACGAGCACTGCAGGTCGTGGAGCAGGAAGGTATCAACGCTGGCCAAAGGGTCCCCGCGCCACTCAGAGAGAGGAAAGCACTCCTTGTAACAGCAGCGCTACCTCCTTCCCATCCAGCTCGCCTCGTGTCAAAGGAAGGAGGCAGAAGGCAATTTTTTTCCCCAGGGGACATTTGTTTGTAACAGAGGAAGTTGGAGACAGTCAGCTCTGTAAGTGTCCCTCAACAGCTATGACCAACAGCCTCTTACTAATACTCACCAACACTTTTACTCCCACGGGCTTTGAAGAAAAGTTAGCATGAGAAACCCTACCCATTTGTCTGAGGGCAGATATTCCACCCCCATAAATGATTCAAACCCTGCCCTTCAATCCCAGCACTGACCAGGGGAAGCTGTTCAGCATCTCTGCTGTCCTGCAGGACTACTAAAGCTGATGATATTCTGCTCCTTCAAATGTTTCTTAAGGGTCCTTGCTAAATGCAATGGCCATGGAAGCATAAAGCGAGGGAGGAGAAAGCTATCTCATACAGCCTTCAGAGACAGCCCAAAGCACACGACCTGTTTTGTACTGATCTGTTTGCAGAGGCCCTGTAATTCTCTAGAAGTGGTTTTGTTTCCAAAAACAAATGCTACACGCTCTTCTTTGACTTGGGAAAGGAGAAACACTATTCCCCCCCCCCCCCTCCTCTGCTCCAATGCAAACAGCCAAACAGCGCTGGCCAGGCTTGGGAGCGGGAAGGGAAACAGAGAGAGCCCTTCCAGCTTTCCACAGGGTTATTGCAAACAGCAGGGAGGGAGAAGGGATTTTACACATCAGGAAAAACACGGTGGCGGTGCCGGTCCTTAAAGCGAACACGGCACAACAAAAGGCCCGTGTTTTAGCACTTCTCTACTGGAAAAATGTGCATTATGGGGCAAGGAGGAGACGCCGGTAGCAGGGCGCGTATCGCGGGAACCGCTCCTGGCTGGGGGGGAGGTCAGCGTGCCGGGCGCCGCACAAACCACCTCCACCTTTTTTCTGGCCTTTGCTGTGCATCATCCAGAGCATCAGCAGAGCCAAGGACGTCCCCGTGTACCAGTCTCCAGGGAGTTAGAGACACCGTATGTACCAGCTGCTTCCTCTGACACGGGAAAGCGGCAGGTTGCCGATGATGAAGAGGGCAGGCGTGCTGCCACACCAGCCACCGTGCAAGGAAAACAGCACGACCACGCTGCAAAAGGACTCCTTCGAGCCCTCTCCCAAGAAAGTTTAATCATCTCATCTTTCACACGCTTACGCCTCTGCTGGTTTTGTTTTATTATTTTTTTTTTTTTTTGCAGAGCTTCCCAGCGAGAGCTGTACTGGCAGGGAAGCGGCTCCAGATTGGGGAGGGTTAGGGGGGAAGGGGGAGACTGAATTCCCACCGGCTTTGCATTATGAAAGCCAGGAGCTGCAATCAGCCAGCCTTTGAGGGGTCGATTTAACCCCCTCCTCCCTGGCGAGCGAGCATCTCAACCGCCCTCCTAACAGCACACACACACCAGCAAGCACCTCCAAACCAGCCATTTGCTTTCTTTCGGTGAGTATTTTCCAAAAGGTGCAAGTTTCTTCCATGGGTACTGCAACCCTGCCTGCTGCTCTCAAGCCTGCAGCTTAAAGGAAAAAAAAAAATAATAAAAAAAATAAAATAGTGCTACAATCCAACCCTGCACATGCCCAGGACTTGTTACTTCAAGAAATGCCATCATTGTTCTCAAGCCAGGCGATGAACAGGCGTCTGTATTGTCCACTGGCTGCCTGGAGGCTTATAGCAACAGCACTGAAGGAGGAGTTCCTGAAAGAATACGAAAACCCACGGAGCAAGGTGGCATCAAACTCACACACCCACGATTATTTGCTGATAATCGATAGTAGATGCGACGAGAGCAGAGAAGAGAGGGCAGAAAAACGCATCTTCCCCGGAGATTCACGGAAAAAAAATTAAAAAAAATAAAAAAATGCCGTCTCCAACAGAAACTTCAAATAAATCACTTCACTCCCTGCCTCAGCGGGTAGGAGAGCATCTCGCACACGTCCTCGCACGCCCGGAGGGATGTCTGTGGGGCTGCTGCCAAGGAGACACCAGTTATCTGCCTCCGCAGAGGGTCCCCGGGCACAGCCACCGCCCTGAGGACCCTGCTCGCTCCGCAGAGCGCAATGGCAAGGGCTTGCAGGGCAAAGCCGAGCGGGCTGCGACCCAACGCTTCGGGAAGGCTTTGGAACTCCTTGGATAGGGATATAAAAGTACTCCACGGCTTGGCAGACAGGATTAGAGCACCCTGGAGAGCTTGAGACAGTCTGGAGCTTGTTTAAGGTGCCCTTTCAGCTCAGCCCCCGTGCACCAGTTCACTTGAAGCTCAGAGTTTCGGGCAGGAATAAGTAAGGGGAATAGAAGAAGTGGGGGGGGGGGGCTCTGAAGTGAACCCCCAGCCATGCTAACCATCCTCACGGCCAGACACTGGCAGAGGGAAATTCCCACAGCCGGGACAGACACTTGCTCAGCCTCTCTCGGGCTTTTTCTGGAAACGAACAAAAGAACAGTTGAGGAGACTGCTGCCATCCAAAGAGGCTGGAGCTCTGGGGAGGGACCACGTGCCCTTCGAGAGCTGAGAGTCACACCAACATCTCCTTTAAGAACAGGAAAGGAGAAAGCCAGCGTTTCAGTTGGTAACTAACCCTAATTGCTTGACTTCACATCTTGATATCAAGCCAGCCAGCCTGGGCATGCCGGTTTTCGGAGCCTAGCCCCGCACGAGGCTGACAACCTAGCGTGCAGATCAAAGTTTTGGCTGGAAATATCAGCGTGCTGATTTTTTTTCCCATGAATGAGGCCACCAGTATGTGATTTTCCATGAATGAAGCCACTAGTATGAAAAGCCTGGGGCAACAAGGCTGCCTGAAAGCAGGCAGCATCGCCACTCCAGCCTTACTTAGGCTGGTTCATATTTTATGAAGACTGATTCAGCTGAATCTTGTTCCTTGACGTGAGAAAAAGGGAGGAACACGAGTGTGGGAAAGCAAGACCGTGTAACACAAGCATCTAGTGTGGGGGAGACACTCCAGGGACACACCGCAGCTCAGTGAATATGCAAGGAGGCACTATAAAAGCAAAGGAAGAGAGGAGTGGAAACAATCTTCTGGGTAGACACACCCCCAAAAGCCATGGCATGGCTGGGAAGAGGAGATTTTAGCATCCACCTCCAATCCCAGGCTTCAACCGTAAAAAGAAAAAGGCTGCCCCTCTCACCCCAACATGGGAAGATCCAGGGGCTTCCCTTTGCAACCTTGCAAGGGGGCTGGAATAAAAATACAGCTGGCTTCGCTCCCCATTAGCAGTTAATTTCCTCAATCATTTTCACAGAGGGAGAAAGAGAAATGCTCGTGATCTAAGAGATGAAAGCAAATGAAAATAAGCCTCATAAAACCTGTACTGCCCTAAGGGAAAACTGCCCCACAACCTTCATTGGGGAATTATCAAAGGCCCCAGACTGGTGGGGGGTTGTTTGTATTTTATAAGACAGATGCTTTAGAGAGTATAAGTCCTCGAATAGCTGAGATTCCATTCTGCTGAACCTCCAACAAGACTAGAAAAAGAAACAGCTGATCCCAGTTAGTCCAGCCCGGGGATCCAGCCTAGCCACATCAAGCCAGAGGGGCTGAAGCAAGGCACAGAGCCATACGAGCGCTGATGAACTTCTTCCCAAATAAGATGCCGTTGCCCCCGAGCAAAAGCAACCACACGCAGGAAAGAGAGGAATGAACCTTAAAAAAAAATATATATATAAAAAATCTCATTCATTCCTATTGCAAAATAGAGGCTGGGGTAGAAGGCGTTGACTCATTTAGCCTGAGAACAAGAGAGGATTGCTCCTGGGAGACCAGTTTAAAAGAAGGATGTTTAGTGCACGTTTCGCTTTGAGTCTGGGAGAGTGGGTATGAAACTTCCCACACTGGGAGCTCTCTTTCTTATCGGAAAAGGGCTTAACATCAGCTTGAGAGCAAGAAGTGTTCAGAGAAGGGGCAAAGACCCGAAATGGCAGAGCTCTCCCACCCAGGGTTAAGCCTCAGAGGACAGCACAGCCCCTGATGAACCCATCTGCAGGTAGTGGTCAGGTCCCCAGCGCCGGATCCCACAGGTGGGGTAATTAATTTCAGTCCACCTAGCAAATAAATCCAAGATACTCCAAAAAAAAAAAAAAAAAAAAAAAAAAATCACCCAGCCTCGGTACCCTGTTGATTCAAGGAGTGGCTATGCGTAAACCAGCAAACAGACACTAACAATGAATAATTAAAACAAAAATGAAACCAACAAAGGATCTGAGACCTGAGGAGAAATTACTCACTTGGAACTGCTACCACAACCTTTACTCTTTCACAACCAAGGGGTATGACTTGGAAATAAGCAAAACTAGCCCTAGGGCACGGGAATATTGCCCCTGGCTGGTTCATCTTGTGCACAGAAAAATATGTCATGTACTACTCACACCCAGACACTTGGCGATGGTGCAAGGGGACGGATCTCTCCGTCTGGGAGAACAGCACTCTCTGGAGCACAGCAAGGGAAGCGCAGGAGAAAGCCCTGAAATCACTAGCAAGAACTATTCAATTGCTTAAGTGACTCCTGAAAAAAACAACCCACCTCCAGTTCCCCCCAAAGGTCTTGGTTACTTGATTTGCATCCTCGTTCAGCCCATACAAGCAAAATGTGCAAGAGTTTTCGCTAAATAACCACGTGCTGAGCTAAAACTGGACTGTGAATTCCTGCTTTCTGAAGGAAAAAAGCCTGTGGGATTGCTGTGAAGTGAAACTGCTCCCTGGAGGCATGCGAGTGCCACAGCGCTTGCTCTAGATCATCTAAAGCTTAAAGAAGCTGAGAGCCTGTGATTGTCTCACCAGTGTCCACTTAAGATCTCAAGTAACCAGTTTTGGTCATGACAGCAAAAGGATCCACTTAGCTCCAGCCAACTGCTGCAGAAAGGGCACCTTTTGGAAGAAAAAGCTTTGGACGCAAAGCAGCTCCTAGGCTTGAGGGGAAGGTCAGCTTAGAAATCAGAGTAACAGTCCCAGGAGGCTGCAAAGAGGCTCAAGGTTCTCCCACCATCCATATCCTCCCACCAAGACTGCCGTCATTCCTCCTCCTCACACTGAGGGTCAGAGAGATGCCACGGTCAGATGTCTTCCTGCTGGAGTCTACTCCAGCATTGGCATGTTGCACAGTAAATTACTTCTAAACCCAAAGCCCTGAAGCTTTTCACACCACGTCAGTCCACGTGAACTGCTCTGCTGTAGACCAGGGGAGGAAAGCATCCATGATGAACAGGCTGGAGTTTATCTTCATTTCAAACTCATCTTCATTGGGTTTAGGGCACGGACACGTCTCTGGGTCAGAGCATTCTTGCGGTGCCTCATCCTGCTGGGTCTTGCACCGAGGACCAAACCCTGATGGGCCAAACTCAGCCTTGGAGTTGGCAAGCACCACACCTCGCGAGCTCCACGGGAGCAGTGCCTGCTTGCTTCAAAGGCAGGTTTTCACCCTGTGTTTATACCAGCCTACCAGGCATGAAAAGGCCCGGGAGGTCACACATCCACCGCTGTAATTTCAGGCAGGATCAAACAGAAAAGCAACAGCTGGGCTCAGTGAGCAAGTCCAGGTTTAATTACAAACAGTTTCGGTAATAAGCAAAGGCAAGAACAAAGCTAGTGAAAAACCACTCTTTTTCTTCCTGGCTCCTGTTCAGGCTGTGTAGAAACAGCTGCCTAGAGGAGAACCTCAAATAAGATCCACCAACTACATTTTTTTTTTTTTTTCATTTTCAGGACTGCTACAGAAGCACTTTGACAAGCAGCAAGTACCGATGGGCAGATCGCAGCTGCTTATGCCGAAGAACGTGGGTCTGTGCAGATATTTCCCAGCCTGTACCTCAACGCCCAGAATCCCATGGGGTTGGAAGGGACCTCTGGAGATCATCCAGTCCAATTCCCCTGCCAAAGCAGGGCCACCCAGAGCAGGTTGCACAGGAACATGTCCAGGTGGGTTGGAATGTCTCCAGAGAAGGAGACTCCACCACCTCCCTGGGCAGCCTCTGCCAGGGCTCTGACACCCTCCCAGCAAAGAACTTCCTCCTCACGTTTAGGTGGAACTTCTTATATTCAAGTTTGGGCCCATTTCCTCTTGTCCTGTCCCTGGGCACCACTGAAAAAAGACCAGCCCCATCCTCCTGACACCCTCCCTTTAAGTATTGATAAGCATTGATCAGATCGCAAGGGAGATGCTCCAGGCCCCTCATCATCTTTGTAGCCCTCTGCTGTCCCCTCTCCAGCAGTTCCCTGTCCTTCTGGAACTGGGGAGCCCAGAACTGGTCCCAGTGCTCCAGATGGGGCCTCCCCAGTGCAGAGCAGAGGGGCAGGATGACCTCCCTCCACCTGCTGCTCACACTCTTCCTGATGCCCCCCAGGATGCCATTGGCCTTCTTGGCCACAAGGGCACATTGCTGGCTCATGGTCATCCTATTGTCCACCAGGGCTCTCAGGTCTTTCTCCTCAGAGCTGCTCTCCAGCAGGTCAGCCCCCCAACCTGTCCTGGTGCAGGGGGTTATTTCTCCCCAGGTGCAGCACCCTACACTTGCCTTTGTTGAAGTTCATCCCCCACTGTGAAATTTACTGAAGTTCACCCCCCGCTGTGTCTCAAGCCACACGTGCACCAGGACACGCACAGGGTCATTCTGCAGTAAGCTGCAAGGAGGATTTCATTTGCTTTAACATCCTCTGGATATGAAATGGTGTTGTAAAATAGGATTACTAGCTCAGAGAATGATGGACCTGGCTTGTGGGTCCCACCTGGCCCGGGGAGAGGGCAGAAAGCAGCTCTCAGAGCTCCAGGGATGCCCACCGAACTGCCTGACCCATCCATCAGGTCACATACTTCCAGCCAGGAGCTGCTCTTGCTGCCCCCAAAAGGCCTAGGAACGGTGGCAAGGATGGAAAATGGGGCCCTAAAACACACAGAAAGGTGAAAAGGAGGAGGGAGGTAGGCGGAGAGCTTTTTCTGAATACTGGGGGCCTTCCATATTTTTTTTGTGACAGCAAATTAGAAGGGAGCAGTGGATGCCCTCATTCCATCCGAGACCCGACAGCATCAAGCGAGAGGCTAACACAACCTAAGAGTGCTATGGAAACACTGCTGGAAGAGACAACCCACCCCCAACCCCTCCAACAAACCAACACCCCAGCGCTGACAGCCCGCTGCCTGGCCGGGTGTCACGGGGGGACACGGTGGGAATAATGGGAAGGCTGGGAAACCATCCCATCCCTGGGAACCAAGGGCTTCTGACCTTTCTAGCAAACCCTGCTGAGAGAACTGGGTGGGTTGTTTTGTACTCCTGGCTTTAATTACAGCCAAGTGTTTAAGTTATTCTCCTCCAACCACCCCCACGTCCCTCTCACAAGCGCAAATCTAGCTTTTTATAGCACATCCGGTAGGGATGTTAAACGCATTCAGGAAATGCACTTTCAGCCCCAAAACAGCCCTTCCCCTGGACCAGTTCGGCTGCAAGGGTTTGTAACGTGGAGATGTGGAACCGGATGTTTGGTTTTGTGACCGCTGCTTTCCTGGATTACTGCTGTCTGTTTAGAGAAGGGAAATTAAATAAATGCAGGGCAGGCTGGCTGCATCCAGAAATAATGCAAGCTGCTTGCAAGGTGAAGAAAGGAAAGCCAGATGGAGAGGCCACTCTTAGCTGCTCCAATTCCCTACACACAGGGCAAGGCTTTTTTTTAATTATTTTTTCATATTTTTTTAAATAGCTGACCAAGCTCCTGGGTGCTGACAATGGCTCATAGCACAGTGGGTGTCCACAGGCACATCTAGGATCCCAAACTGTATGGTTTTTTGTGCCCTCCAGTGATACCAACCCAAACTGGGGCTCTCCTCTTACATACAAGAGAGAAATGCACCCTCTCCCCCAAAACTTCTATTCTAAGTAGCCAAAAGGCACCAGCAAAGAACCACCAGGCTTCATTAGTCCCCAGGTGCTGCTCTGGCGTGTCACCGAGGCTTGTGGCTCTTTGCTCCAGGGCAGCAGGGCTTGGACAATAGCTTGGCTCCAAGTCTAAAACCTGACCTTTGTAATTTTTTTTAACATAAAGGACTCACCTCTGGCTTTAAGAAACACTGAAAGCCAATTTTCTCACCTGAAAATACCCTGGCTGACTTCCCAGGAAGCACCCTCCTAAGCCCAAAGGCAATCTCAGGGACGAGTATCGGATGCTATCCCAAGGCAGAAGACTCCCTGGAGCGCTCCCAGAGCAGGGGGCACACACACACTGGCCAGGCTGCCCCAGACTCCTGCTAAACTTGATTAAAAAACCACGCTGTAGCATCCCTGCACAAACCTGGAAGTGGGCAACATGGGTTTACCAAGGGTAAATCATGTTAGACCAATCTGATAGCTTTCTATGATGGTATAACTGGTTGGTTGGATGAGGGGAGGGCAGTAGATGTCATCTACCTTGACTTCAGCAAGGCTTTTGACACTGTCTCCCATAACATGTGGGCTGGATTAGGGGACAGTGAGGTGGATTGAGAACTGGCTGTGTGACAGGACCCAAAATGTAATGATTAATGGAGCAGGTTCAAGCTGGAGACCTGTAACCAGTGGTGTCCCTCAGGGGTCAATACTTGGTCCAGTCCTGTTCAACTTATTCATCAGTGACCTGGACGAGGGGACAGAGTGTATCCTCAGCAAGTTTGCTGATGATACCAAACTGGGAGGGGGAGCTGACACCCCGGAGGGCTGTGCTGCCATCCAGCGAGACCTGGACAGGCTGGAGAGCTGGGCAAGGAAGAACCTCATGAGGTTCAACAGGGAAAAGTGTAGGGTCCTGCACCTGGGGAAGAAGAATGTCAGGCACCAATACAGGTTAGGGGTGGACCTGCTGGAGACAAGTTCCAAAGAGAAAGATCTGGGCGTCCTGGTAGACAGCAAAATGACAACAGCAAGCAGTGTGCTCTTGTGGCCAGGAAGGCCAATGGGATCCTGGGCTGCGTAGGGAAGAGCGTGGTTAGTAGGTCGAGGGAAGTCATTCTCCCCCTCTGCTCTGCACTGGGGAGGCCACAACTGGAATCCTGCATCCAGTTCTGGGCTCCCCAGTTCAAGAGAGACAGGGAACTGCTGGAGAGAGTCCAGCGTAGGGCAACAGAGATGATGGAGGGATTGGAGCATCTCCCTGATGAGGAAAGGCTGAGAGAGATGGGACTCTTTAGCCTGGAGAAGAGAAGGCTGAGGGGAGACCTTATCAATGCTGACAAGGATCTAAAGGGTGGGTTGAAGGAGGATGGAGCCGGACTCTTCTCAGTGGTTCCCAGTGACAGGACGAGGGGCAACGGGCACAAGTTGGAACATGGGAGGTTCCATTCAAACATGAGAAAAAACTTCTTCACAGTGAGGGTGACAGAGCCCTGGAAGAGGCTGCCCAGGGGGGTCGTGGAGTCCCCTTCTTTGGAGATTTTCAAGACCCGCCTGGATGCAGCCCTGAGTAACATGCTCTAACATGCTCTGGGCAACCCTGCTTTGGCAGGGGAGTTGGACTAGATGATCTCTACGGTCCCTTCCAACTCTAAAAGTTCAGTGAAATTCAATGAAACCTGGGATATTCTCCAGCAGGTTGCAAAAGGGATGGCACACGGGGCTGCACTGCATCAGGGTTTGCTGCTCTAACTAAGACAAAACATACAAGCCCGGGGCATTCTTCCCCTCCTTTCCCCACTGCCAGGGCACCTCATTCTCTGGGCAAGCAACTGTCAGTAGGACATCACACATCAGCAAGCTGAACGATGACCTAATTAAGCTGCTTCCAAAATAATCGCACTGGGGGAAAGTTAAAGGAGTCCTTGAACTCATTATTTCTTATATTGATTTTTATTCTATTTTTTTTCCACATTTGGTGTTGATTCTTCACTTCAAGTATCTGCAGCGTTAACTCAAACTGGGCTCTGGCTCTTTCTCCTGAGGGAGCATAGCTCCAGCACAAGCAGCCATGCACTTTGGCAATGACTGGCCATCCACCTCCTCCCCTGGACCAGTAGATAGAGGAGGAAACATGGATCCCAGCAGAACAGGAAGGCGAGCAGCCCGTGGGGCTTTCCCAGTGAGCCCCCAAACCTGCCTGCACTCAGAGCAGCAGGGTTTTTGCTGGGGGAACTGGAAGGCAGGTTTGAAGACGTGAGACGACGAGGAGGAGCTGCCCTAACTTCAGCTGCCACCTGAACCACCTCCGTGGCCGCCCGGGTTGAAGATAAAATGCCAGTCCAACTCAAGGCACGTTTTTTCCAGCACGAAGCCCCATAGACAACACTTGGGTTACAATTAATGAGCTCTGCAGGGACGAAGCTTCGTGTGGCGTGAACAACAGCAACAAGACTACGCTCATCTATACATTCATTCATCCCAGGGAAGGGCAGCTGTCAAGAGTCACACACACACACACTGTGCTTACACTACAAGCCACGCAACGCTTCGCTGGAAAAAATGAGTGACAATTCAGCTGCAGCAACTGAATACCAGCCTATCTCGGGGAAAGGCAGCCTTCACTCACCCTGGAGAGTCACTCTTCAGGCAGATGGGAAGGACAATGTATTTATTTTGATGGCTCTTGTTTCACTGTGACCAAATCGTACGCAGCTCATGTCTTTCAAATATAAATTGCAAATGACTGACTTAAATGAAAATCATTGTTGGAGCACAGAAGCATCTCCTCTGTCCCCGAGGAGCGGGTGACCTCCCGAGCTCCTGAGGAACCACAGAGTGGTACGTCAGATGCACAGGGGACCCGACCTCTTTGTATCTTTGACAAGCATTATGATAATCTCAGAATTAGGTCTTACAGCTTGAACGGAAAGTGACAAATCCACATTGAAATGATAGTAGAGAACAACAAAGAGGCAAAAGCATCTCTCATTCAAACGCTCCCCCAAAGTTTCTAAGAAGCCACAGCCCGGCCTGTCGTGGCTTTTTTTTGGTCCAGAGAACCACCTTTCAAAGGGACCACAGGCAACCTCAGGCATGTTCCTTGGCTACCTGCAGTTTCAGCAGGCTGCTCGAGACATTCAAACCACTATTTCCTCACCAGGATGAATGATTTACGAGGATCGAGAGATTCCAGCCTGAACATACAAAGTGAGTTGCTCACTCACGCTTCCGTCCCCCCCCCAAATTATCACACCTTCCAGGCCTAGTCTTGCTCCCACTGAAATCCTGCAGAAAACACTAATTAGCTTAAAAACCACAGAGTCTATGAAGACCTGAGTGCTGTCTTTCTCACTAAGGGTCTATACCCGGGCAGAGAAAGCACATACTCACCCAGAGACGGTCGGAAAAGCAGCTGGAGCAGCTGACTGCCGTTTCTCTTGCTGCTTCAGAAAAGATTTAGCTTCTTTTGAGGTTGAGTCCACTTCTTTAGTTACTCTGTTGGAGGAAAAAAAAAGACAAACCAGAGGGTAAGGAAGAGCCATACTCACAACAGCAAAACCAAAGACCCAGCAAGGAAACAGAGGAAAACAGGAGTCCCCACACCACCTGGCACAGAGATCACCTCCATCAGCTGCAAGCTCAAGAACGTGCATCTTGTTAGGATTTCATTCCAGTGACAAACCCTTTATATTCATAGTGAAAAAAAGGAAGAGAGTAGCTAATTAGAGCTGGGGGAGGAAGGGATTTTTTTTTTTCCCTTCAAACAAACAGGAATGCTTATTCATTCAAACAGGCCTGTCTCACTAGCAGCTACTGGGTTACTGGGGGCAATTCCAGGCTCTTAATTGGGCTCTTGATTTCCTCATTTGTTGGTCAGTGAGGCAGCTCTTCTGCCACCCACGTCTCAGAGCCCACGGCACAGGGGCTTGGCAACATCTGCAACCCAAACCAGAGCACAAAAACTGGCTCCGGGGATGGGGAACAGGAGACAAAGCTCTGACAAGGCAGAAGGCAGAAATTTGCTCTCATTTTCATGTTCGTTTTTGTTCGAGGCCCCGAGGGTGCAAAATATTGAACTTCAAAAAAATGATAAGTCAATATGGCACCTACAGCAGGGAACGAATTACAAACATGAGAAAGAATCCCTAGAAAACCACTCAATAATTAATTGTTAGAAAACCCCAGCTACTTTAGCCCCCTCATTTACAATTACCTGCCTCCAGCAACGTGCTTTTCACCCCCTAGGTAGCTCTTAATGAGGTTGTCCCGGTTTGCCAAGCTAATGATTTTGCTCCTTTGGAGCACAAGCTGGTGAGCATCTCTGGGGCCCTGCATCTGCTGCCAGCGAGGGAGGGCAGGCTCACCCCTGGTCTGGAGCATGTGTTGATGAGAGGTTGAAAGCCTCCTCTCTCTCAGTTACAACTCAGGCTAATCGCTGTTTTGACTCCTGCCCACCAACTTCCATGTAGAAACTGGCTGATGGACATGGAGAAAGCCAAGGAGCTGCAAACCCAGCTGGGCTGGCAGCGAGGAAAGCGCTGTGGAGTTATTTGTTGAGCCTGGAGGCACTGATGCCCTGAAATCCCCTCTTGAACCCAACTACTGCACACGCATCCCTGTCCTGAGAGTGAATCAGAGTCTGAAGAAGCAGTTCGGGAAGGGAAACTGTTCTTCCTCCGTCACCCCAGACTGCAAACGTGGTGGAAAAGCCATGTTCAGAAATAAGAATAAATTCTTGTGCCGTACACCTCCTGCTCAGCCTTGTTCTGCCAGTGTAGAAGGAGTTTAACCCCATTTCCCCCCCCCTGCATTGTCACATGCCTTTCAAACCGGCGGCAGTCATGTGGATAGAGACAAATCCCACGTTATGAATATTTAGAGGTGTTTGCTGATCAGATTGGCAAGGGGTGGGGTGGGAAAAGCAGTTCAGGCATGAACAAAAGCCTCGCCACAGCATTGTTGTGATGTAGGACACCCCAAACACGCCACCCAGTCACAGCCCTCGGCAAGGACGGTCACGTCAGGCAGCAGTGATACCCCAAAGGTTACTCTACTTCCACAAATTTCCTTCAGCAGAATAAACTCGGTGTCTCCATGCAGCAATTAGGCAGAACTCCCTGCAGAGCCCCCCTCCAGCCACCAGTTCTGGGTTCAGATCAGTGCAATCACGCAGCCTATTTATTTTTAAGTGCAGCACCCTAAGAGCTGGCTCCATCCCCTGCCCAGCTGGGGAGCAGCACCGTTTCTCATGTGCTCCGCAGCACTGGCCCCCGGCGTGGTCCCCCCTCCTCCTTGTCACCCCCCTGTGCTCTCCTGCCATCGGGGTCCATCCCTGGCGTGCAGGAAGCGCAGGAGCCGCCGTGAGAAACATCAGGCCGGCCCCAGGCGTGCAGGAATTCCAGAGGCGTGGTGTAGTAACCACATGGCCTGGAAAAAGAACCCAATCTAGGCTGGACTCCATGCAGCCACGGGACCCGTTCCTGGGTGAGATCCCAGCACGTTTCTAGGACTCGAAGAGTACAGGAGCAAGAGGAGGCAGGGAAAGGAAGCCGAGATCACAGAAAGCACGTCTTAGAATCATAGAATCATTCAGGTTGGAAAAGAGCCTTGGGATCATCGAGTCCAACCATCAACCCTGCTCTACAAAGTCCTCCCCTACACCATATCCCCCAACACCACACCTAAACAACTCTCAAACGCATTCAGGGATGGTGACTCAACCACCTCCATGGGCAGCCTGTTCCAGGGTCTGACCACTCTTGCTGTGAAAAATTGTCTCCTAATGTCCAGTCTAAACCTACCCTGATGCAGTTTGAGTCCATTCCCTCTTGTTCTATTGCTAATTACCTGTGAGAAGAGACCAGCATCAACCTCTCTACAGTGTCCTTTCAAGTAGTTGCAGAGAGTGATGAGGTTTCCCTTCAGCCTCCTCTTCCTCAAACTAAACAGTCCCAGCTCCTTCAATCGCTCTTCATAAGATTTATTCTCCAGGCCCTTCACCAGCTTCGTTGCCCTCCTCTGCACCCGCTCCAGCACCTCCAGATCTCTCTTGGATTGAGGTGCCCAAAACTGGACACAACACTCCAGGTGTGGCCTCCCCAGTGCTGAGTACAGGGGGACAATCACCTCCCTAGTCTCGTCGCACTAAGAGCTGACAGCTCCATCTCAGCTCCCACAAACTAACAGGAATCTAGCAATTAAATAGGATTTGGATACGCACGACAGGGAGCAGGTCTTCAAAGCCTGAGGCAGAGCTAGGATCTAAACATCGGGCCTCTTGGTCTTAACCTCAGGAGTACCTTCAGTCTTCTCCAAGCTCCAAGACAAAACCACAGAATCACACGGGGTTGGAAGGGACCTCTGGAGATCATCTAGTCCAAACCCCCTGCCAAAGCAGGGCCACCCAGAGCAGGTTGCACAGGAACGTGTCCAGGTGGGGTTTGAATGTCTCCAGAGAAGGTGACTCCACCACCTCCCTGGGCAGCCTCTTCCAGGGCTCTGCCACCTTCACAGCAAAGAACTTCCTCCTCATGTTTAGGTGGAACTTCTTACATTCAAGTTTGTGCCCATTTCCTCTTGTCCTGTCCCTGGGCATCACCGAAAAAAGACCGGCCCCGTCCTCTTGACACCCTCCCTTTAAGTATTGATAAGCATTGATCAGATCCCCCCTCAGCCTTCTCTTCTCCAGACTAAAAAGACCCAAGTCCTTCAGCCTCTCCTTGTAAGACAGATGCTCCAGGCCTGGATGATGTTCGTCCCACCAGTTGAGGTAAAGAAAGGCATGGAGCCAAGAAGCACATGAAAGAGGTCTCCAGGGACTTGCCAATCCGCAGTCTGCCAGAGCGAGCACGCTGTTGGTTGGAGCAGCTCTACAAGACACAGACCTCTTGGAGGAGGAAGATGGGCAATGCTAGAAAAGGCAAGAAAGGAGAAATCTCTACCTGCTGAGGCCCCTCAACGTGACATGCAGGGGGAGTCTGGCACGGCCCTTCGATGACAGACATCGCAGCAAAGAAATCACTTTTCTATCCAGGGGCACGAAAGGGGTTGCTACTGAGGGTTGCTACTCAGGCTTTGATACCTGCTTCCTCTGTGGCTGGGCACAGAACAGAACACTTTACTCAATTTTTTTTGCCCCCTTTGGCCTGCCAGCAGCTGCTGTAACGTGTATTTTTCAAGTTGTCCGCTGTAGAAACTCAGTTGCCAAGCTGCAGGCAACCTGTTCCACCAGGCCTGCCCAGCTGGGAACTGAGGAACGCGTCAGAAACGTTAATTAAAAGTGACCTTTCAAGGCGATTCCATCACAAGACCCACTGATTGCCTCATGAACTGAAACAAAAGCAGCTCTGAGGCTGGCTGCTGCTGGGCTGATGCCAGCAGCGACTCCTGCACCACTCCAACAAGAAGGACAAAAGAAAGAATATTAAAGGGCTTTACAAGGTATTAATTCAGGTTATGCACATTTCAACCTTTCCCAGATCCCGGGCCAGGAAGGAAAAAAAAAAAAATATAAAAATCCTCTGGTCTGCATTATTATGGGAGACAATAACTCTCCATGTAGAAACCAAAACACTTCTTGTTCTCCATGGGGAGAAATGGGAGCCATTAATCCAGCTGGAAGAAATCACAGTCATTACTAAGGAAAATTACAAGACCTTTCACTTTTAAATACTTGATAAATAACTATTTGCCTGACTGTTTACTGGGATGCTATTCACACATTGTAATCCAGGAATAAACATGAAAATAAGGATATTGTCAGTAGTAAAACAAGTAGCTAGTGTCTCGCCCACTTGCAGACCCTGTAATTCACACACAAAACCACTCGCTCTCATCACTTTCCCGTAAAGATTTCATTATACTGCTATGCTATTAAATTGCATAATGAGGATTCCAAAACACAGAAGAGTTATTAATTTTTTGAGCCGTGCTGGAGCCTGGTAGCACAGATGATGCTACTGTACTAGGTACAACTGTGAAATAGAAAGGTCTTCTATATTTAAAAGTTATTATAAGGACAATATGCTAGAAACTAGATCACTAAGTGCCTCTAATACTCACAGGTATCCTCCTTAGAACCCTTCATCTCTGAACCAAGCTCAAAGCTGTACTCAAGCATTTACCCACCTACTGTTTTGTGTGCCCAGCTGCGAGTACATCACTTCCATCTCCCACTGAAGAACTTCTCACCCTTCCCTTTACATTTACCTATTGAACTGCTGCAACCCACCTGCGTGGAAGAGGCCCCAGTTATCTATGCTGGGTACCAAACCACATGAAAACAACCCATGGGCTGTCCCAGAAGTCGTTCCACAGAGCACTTACAGTACTGACCTGTAGCATCCTAATTTAAGAACGAGTACTTGATCTGCTCCCATCCACTTAAGCAGCTAAAAAGAAAAAATACAGGCTAAAATGAGCACCCCATTCACCCAGCTCCAGCCAACCTGAGGGGCTTAAAACCAAATTTTCATGCTTTGGTTCAGTGGCAGAGTAAGTCTGATACACCAGTTTTTCTCCTGCGCTCTGGTCTTTACACTAGGTTCAGAGTTACTGGGTGGGAAGAGGAGGGTCCCAATCCATCACATCATCCCACTCCTGCTCCCATGGGACAGCACAACTCCCACAGCCCAGGATTCACCCTGAATCACAGCTGAATCCAGACCTGTTTGCTGGAAACAGAACTAGTGTGAGGGAAGCCAAGGGTGCAGTGTGTCAGGAAAGTGCCCAGCTCAACAGCAAGGTGCCCCACGAGCCCTTACGGGAGCTCATCAGCAGAGCCACATCCTCGCAAGGAGAGGAAAAGGGTCTCAGAGTCAGGATAGGGAGAGCTGGGAAAGACAAACAGCCACACCAAGAAGGCTTGCAGGCTTCTGCCCGTAGCCTGCTGTGTGTAATAGCAACATCATGTATCCCAAGTGGCAAAATCCCTCCAATTTACCCCCAGGTGGCTCAACACAACTGCACTCTCCTAACCAAAAGGCCTGAGAAAGCACATGTTGGTGTTTGGGCATAAGGGGACCCGGAGCTGAGAAGAGAGTTAGGATCCCTCATCTCAGCAGCACAAAGGTACCATCGCCCCTGACCTCCACGCTGAGAAAGAGAGAGGAAGAGTGGAAGCTCTGGAAAAAGCCAGCTCTCTGCCTCTCGTACTCAGGACACATAGTCCTCACTTGGGAAACCTGCCCCAGTTTAGACCTGACACAATTATAGAACTTTCCACACGATCTTAATGCTGTTAGCTCTGGGGAATCACAGACAAAGGGGGGGGGGAAATGAGGCTAATTACGCTTTTCCAATATTCCCCATCTGTGTCTAGCCTCATTAAGTAGTCCTCCAGCCTTCTGGGATGATCACTTGAGGAGCAAGCAGTACTCATCGACAGGGGGTTGTAAAAAAACCAACTAATCCCTTCTGAGCAAAGAGGAATAATTTAGCTGAATGTTTTTTTGGTGGACTCTTACACTTGAGCTGCCACGTTCTGGATGTCTTCCCTGGAGAGATGCTCAAGCCTGCAAGATCCTGAAGCCACAGGAGTGCACACATTCAGCACCTTCCAGGAGAGGATTAAGTCCTCACACAACTGACCCTCTAGGCCACATCTGCCTGCACACACTGGGTATTTATTTGTTTTATGCTGGATTACCTGCTGTAAAGCAAACGGAGCTAAAACTAACAGGGCCCCATCACTTTTCTAATTTCAAAAGCAAAACATTAGTTTTCTCCCTTTCAAAGAAAAACCAACATTCTCCAAACCAGGTGGGAGAAGCTGTTCCCTGGGAAACCGAGCCTATTCCCTGAAGCAACACAGACAAGACCAGGCTGGAGTCACTGATAATTCTGTGGGCTGCCTCTCTGCACGGAAGCTGCTGGCTGAGTTTTAAAAAGAAACAAATCTGATCAGAGCTCTCCCGGAGCCAAGCAAGGGCCGAGCTGCCTGCCTGGTGCTGCTCCTAGCCAAGCTGTCTTGCCCAAGCTGCATCTCAAACCAATTCACCTGAAAACAAGCAGAGATGAGCGGTATTTTTAACATCAATAATGCAGAAAAAGTACTTTTTGACATCCATGTCCTAACCTCGTCAGCCTTGAAGTAAATAACTGATTTTTCCATCACTTCCCGTATGACAAAGACTCTGTGACAGATATAAAGAAAACACATGGACAGTGGTGCCACCTGAGATGCTGACCAAGCTGTCAGGCCCCTCCTGACAGGGTTCTGCTTGCTGCTTCCACAAGAGGTTCTTCAAATCCAAAGGGAAGCAGCACTCCAGTTACTGAGCTCCCACTGGGGCTTGCAATAGGTAGAGCACATCAAACACTGCTCTCTGGAGTCGCTGACCCACACCCAGGGCACAAAGCTTCACCTTCCTGTGAACTGCAGCTTTACCCACCCCAGTTTTAAGTTATCTCCAAGTATCGGGTCTCTGCTTGCTTCTTTGGATAACTATTCCCTTGGCCAGCCCTAAATCCCAACGTGCAGTTTGTGTTTCGGTCTTTGAGGCATCCCATTGTTTTTATTTGTACTTCCTAAAAGGATTAACTTCAAATTAGGGAATGCACCTCTGAGTTGAGTGACCCAGGTGAGCAGACCATGTGAGCACGACAGTCCTCTCATCCTGATAACCACGACTTGAAAATATGCCCAAAGCAAGACAGACCCTCGTAACCTCCAAATTCCCGCAAAGCTGCCCAATATTCACATTACAGGTCTCTTCTCCTGCCAATGCAAGGAGTATCATAGGTCCCAAGAGCCAGGGGTTCAAAATTCACTTACAGCAATGAACACTGGACATGAAGGTTACGCAGAGCGCAACAGGAGCCAACACGCACTACAAAGGAAAAGCATCCCCATGGGGAAAAGGCCAGGCTGAGCTTGACTGGGTTTGTAATGTGTAAATGAGATAGTAAGGCAGAGAACAGCTTGGCCTTCCCTTCAGGCTAACACAGAAACCCTCCTGCTTCAGAATCTCTTAGTTACAGGGAAAAAAAAAAAACCACCAAAAAAAAAAAAAAAATCCATCTCAAGCTGCACGTTCCGGCAGGGGAAACCCCAAGCCCAAGGGCTGCAAAGCAAGCTCTGCCAGCATCTCACCAGCCAGCAAAAGCCCCTGCCGGAGCCTGGAGCTGTCAGGAATGAGGCAGCAGGTTGGAAGCAAGGGAAACATGGTAAGCAGCAAAATGCTGGGACTGGATGTGAGGCCCCTGTGATGAAGGCATGAAGAGAGGGATGAAAGATGCCCGTACGAATAGCAAAAGAGCCCCCTGTGAGACCTGAATAGGTCACTAAGCACCTCCTACTTCCAGATTTTTAAAAGTCAGGAAATTGTCCAAGTACTAGGTACAGAAACAACGCCTCCCCCCTCACCCACTGGGGAAGGGTGGGATATTTACTGAAGTATTTCCAGACAACACAGGCACTTGGAAGAACCTAAAAGTGAGAGAACGCAGTCAGTCACCCAGTTGCCAAAGCTGATGCAGGGCCCAGTTACCACAGGTTTGAAAGCCCTAGAAATGCCCAAGTCAATCTGGAGGGCAAAACCATCATTTCGGAGATGCTCTGAGACTCCTCCCACCTCGGGAGATCCCGGTTGAGCCGTCTTTTTCATCCCACTGGTCACCAGCCAAAAGGCACAAATGAAACCAGCACACATCAATTCTTTCCTTAAAAGCATCAAGCCCTATCAGAAGCGTAAGATGACTTTCGGGGGGGGGACATCTGCTCCATCACTTTGGGATTTCCAAAAGCATGGTAAGATAAAGGAAGAAGACAAGGAGTCAGCACGTCGGTGAACGGCGATAACGCCCTGGACAAAGCTGGCACTGTCCTGTAACACTTTGGAAGTCACAGCCCCTTCGAGCTTTAGTTTCCCCATCCAAGCAGAAGCCTCATCTGTGCATCTCCTAATGAAAATCCTGAACAGGAGCCCTTCGTTAGGCCATTCCCCTTCTCAAAGCACATTAAGCAGACCGTAACATGATTTACTTTAGAAGCAAGTGCTCTGGCTTAGAGTTCTGGCTGGGTTTCTCACCCTGTTTATGGAAGTTTTAATTTCTGCAGCTGCCTTTGAGGAAGGCAAATGCCTAAGGAGTGAACCAGCAGCACACAACATTGCTCCTGCTCGCGCTTAATGACCTCCTCTCTGGGCCACCGTTGTGCCGTTCGGCGCTGTACGACATCAGGATTCCCCAAGGAAATTCTGAAGCATGGGGGAATGGATGCACACAGAGGAGAGGTTATCCAAACGTGCCCCCTGGACCCTTTCATTCCTAGGCATCTTTTGAAAGGTAACATATTTTCACTTAGTGGCTTCAAAATAAATAAATAAATACACACATAAATCAATAGCCGTTTTTTAAATTGGAAAAAGCCAATATAAACTGTGGGTAACCGAGGCACACTCTGACCTCTAAGAATAATAACAGTGTAAGGACAGGAACAGGCTGCTGCCTCCAACGCCAAGATCAGCATTTTGGTGCTTGCTTGTAGAAAAGCAACCAGCCACTTTTTAGGCTGCAGCCTCTAAACAGCGGGAACATTGATATTCCACGTAATTCCTGGTGGTTTGATTTGTATTATGGTCCCAAGGCATCATCCCCAGGCTCCTAGCGCTCAGATTAAATTTCTGGAAAAACCTTAAAAGCCAGGTTTTTTGCACTGTGCAAGCCTCATTGAAGAAGTGGTATATCACTGGTGAAAAGTCTTCTCTAGAACCCCTTAGCCATGGAGGACTGAGGATAAAACTCTATGAACATTTAACATCGCCGGTCATCAACATGAAATTAAAGTCCTCAGAGAGGCTGGACTTTGGAGCAGCTTTTCAAGGGGCTACTGAAATTCATCTTATTTTTCCTAACACTTCCTTGCTATTTTAGTGAAAGCCACTGCAAAACTCACTCCAAAATATGACGAGTGGTTTCTTCCTCTGCCCCTGTTTGTTCAGTTCACTGTCTTCCATATCTAATCAGAGCACACCCGTCTACCTCATCTGGTGGAAGCTGTGTATCACTCGCTATCCACCTGGAAAAAAGGCAAGGCATTCCAAATATAGGGCTTCAGGACACAGATTCTGATAATGTTTTCCCACTTTCTCACATGTATAAGCGATACAGCAAAGGCTTTTGCCAAAAAAAAAAAAAAAGCACATATGGAACATGTCACACACATATCGGCCTTGAACCGACACGCACACGACATCGATAAAGATACACACGAACTATGGATCTTTCTCCTGATTTTAAAAGCAACTTTCCTTCTCTTAGCTTTGTCCAAAACCTCATGAGCGCAAAAGAAACGACCAAGATTCACACCCAGCCAGAAGTGTGAGCGTGCTGCCAACTCCTTGCTGTTATTCATCCGCTGCCTTTCCTGAAAAGCATCACAGGGCAAGGAGAGAGTTAATGGTATGACATATTCTCTCGGTGCTAATTAGCCTAACGCATCTGACTGAGCCATGCTGAGACCACGGAGCAAGAACGCAGATGGACAATTACACGTTTTTAAAATTGCTCTCTGTGCCAGCCCTAAATCCTGAGACTTGTGGGAGTGAATTCCCTGCTCTCTTTTCCCCTTGAAATACTTTTCACTCTTGTCAGCCTCAGCGTTCTCCCCACTCCTGCTCAGTGCTTGCCAGGAAGAAGCAGCAGAAGCAATTGCTCAGCTACCTAAACTGCCTTCAAAGCAATAAAGTAGGAGGTAGTCTCCCAAACTTCTTGGCTCACACCCCATTTGCTTCCCAACTTGGTCACATGTGGTGGGTCTCAGTTGTCATGCAAGGAGCAGAGAGGACATCACAACCCCTGAGAAGGAAATCACAGGCTGAACAAGGCCTTTGGAAAACTGGAGCTGTTCTCAGAGGTCTGATGGGCTTCTCCTGCAACTGCTTCCACCTGCCCTTCCCAGAAAAGGGTCGGGATCAAGGGATGAAGTTCTGGAAGAGGACAGCAGATCTGGGGTTAGAAGCAGTGAGCAGTAGAGGACATAGGTGCTGTTCCTCTATTCAACACGCACACAGATGGGCTAAGATCAAAAAGAGAAAACAAGTATTTCAGCAATGAGAGGCAGCACCAAGAAATCCCCAACAAGTAGCATTAAAACTGGAGAGAACTGAGTTATAGCCTCAATTCTGCACAGGTCAGCACTTCTCCTTGCCGCGAGGGAATAAATCAGTCCTTACCCAGCTCTGCAGAGCTCTCCCGAGTCCCTCACCGAGGTGCAGAGTCTGCAGAGCAGGCTCAAAGCTCCCTACCCCACTCACCCAGACCTCAGTTGAAGGATATATTGACCTTGAGGACTCTGTGAGACACCGAAAAAAAAAAGAAACTATGGCCATGGCCCATAGCCCTGCCCACACAATTCCCATTCTCAATGGTATTCCGCACTACTGCCCAAGAAAGGGCTTTTATTGGCACAGGCAAGCTTCCCGACAAGAACCTGCCCTCAGCCACCTCACTTCACCTTTGCTTCTCCTGCTCCAAAGGTCACGAATTTCCCCACCAAAACCCACCGATCCCACTTAAGGTCCTTAAGTTCCAACTTCAGAACAATCTCCTCTGAATAATCTTTTTTTCCCCTCGAATCCTTTAGGCAGGATGAAAACCTGTGAAGCAGCAACACAGAATGAGTAATGAGCTTTTTTTTCCAGCAACATCCTCGGTGATACCCATTTACAAACAGTAACGGATGAAAATCGGGTTCTCTTTAACTCCACACTTCAACTGTGGCAGATGAAACTCAGCCTCAGATGCTTTATGTACCTCTTCAAAGCTTTGTATTTTGCTTTTAAGATGCGACAGCCCCACTGTGAAGCATCATCTTCCCTAACCTGGAATACAAGCTGCCTCCTACCTCTGCTCAGCACACGGAGCCACCACAACTCGTTTCCTCGCAGCTCGGGACACACACACACACACACACACAAATAAAAACATTCATATTGTGGGAGACCAGAGGCTATTCTACGTCACAAATCCAATCTCCTAGAAGAGTCAACAGCAGGGAGCCGTTATCCAGAGATGGAGTTCATGTCCCAAATTTTTGACGTGAGTTCACCCAGTTCCTTCTGAAACTGTACGAGCTTTTAAGTATCCATTATATCCAGCAGCAAGTCCCATACTCAGCAGGATGCTGCTAATTGTCTGGTATGTTTGGCACCTGGCCCTTCCCAGTTTTATCTGGAACACGTAAGGCACGAGTGAAGGTTGGATCCCTGGGGATCCTGAGCCATCAGATCCAGGAGCCCTGGTGAATCAGTGGACGTCATCAACTCCTGTTTTCATATTCCCAAGCGGGGAATAACAACACTTTTTAAAAAAGAAACACGGACAGAAAGTTCAGTAGGAAAGCTAAGGATTTTCCCTCTTTACATCTCTAAAGCCTTCAAGGACTTTGAACACATCAGAGAGCTTTCTGCTCCTTTGTACATACCTCTGGACCAAATGCCTTGATAAAACCCACCTAAAAGCAATCTGAAAAAGCAAATGCTATCCATGGAATTGGGTCATCGCCTGTCCCTTGGATCAAGACAAAAAGGCCACCATAAGTCAGGTGATTTTCACGGCTGTAAATTTAGGCTGAGAAATGAGTGGTCTCCACTGTGCAGGACTTGCTGCCCCACCAAACGTGGGCATCCCAGCACCGGGTTTCAAAGCAACAGCAAGCTTTCATCAGGCAAACGCTGAAAGAATACTTTCAAAAGCAGCCTGAATTAATCAAAAAACAGGCACTTAAGAAGCAGATAAAGATTACTGAGCTCAACCTGAACAGATGAGCTTCAGTCAAACTCAGCAAAAATCTCACCCATCTGCTCAGCCTTCAAATATTAAAGTAACCAGTTCACTGGACATTTATTTAGCTGTTAGGGGGGGTCCACGGTAAACCCCCAGCTCCTCGGCTACAAAGGATTCAGGTCCAGGGCTCTGTGGTCTGGCAATTCCTGACATAGCAGTAAGAATGATGCCTTCAGCACTTATCAGCTGCTCGGCAGGAGGAAGACACACAGCGTGCAAGAAAGTACTGGCTGGATCTTTGCACTCACTTATCCCAGCATCTAGACAGCAGGAAGGAGCTCACACGGCAGACGTGGAGAGAAGATCTTGAAAGCTCTTCCTGAAACGTTTCTACATGGATCCAGGCCCAGCACGCTGCCAGCGGCCATGCAGCTTCTACGACAATTCTGGCCCCAGATGTGGTGGGAAGCCAAAAATTACATCACAGGAACACCTGCCAGACACACGAGAGCGCTGAGAGAAAGAGGTTCAGAGTGTGTGAGCATGGTGAAAAGCTCAAGAAAAAAAGCTCAAGGGTTAATTCGATACCTAATCTGCAAGTCCACCAAGGATCAGGAGCAACTGTCTCTGAGAAGTGAGTTATTTGCCACCTACTGGCGGTGAGGACTGGGGACCACGGTGCTGGCCATCGACCAGCCTGCTGGGAGTCTTTCTGGATCCCCAAAAGCGGTGCTCCTGGAGAAAACAGCCTTGTGGGAACCCAAAGGGACAGGACAGGAACACCTTGCCTTGAGAAAAAGAGCAGGGCTCTCCCCAGAGACAGATGGAGAGTGGAACCCTTGCCTTAGCTTGGCTGCTTTGTTCACGCAGGTGGGGAAGCACAAGCCCCAGTTCTGCCAGCAGGACACAACACCAGAAGCACAGTGTGGCACCCCCCCGATACCAGGAAAGCGTTCCCACTGAAAGAGCAACCTTCGAGTAGAATTAAGAGTAAAGCTTTGGGTTTAAACCACACACACAGAACCACGAAGCTTCTAGTTTTGGGTCCTTTACTCGGAATTCGCCACGTGTGAACAAATGGGGTGGTGAACAAGGGCCTCCCGTTCCTGAATTAACACCCAAGCCAGACACCGTGACTCCTCTCAACCTCGTTTTGCCTCCCACAAACCAAAAGAAGGCAAGGAGAAGATGTTTCAAACTAAAATCGACTCCTGCTGGCATTCAACGACCTGATTTTGCTCTTTCCTGTGTTCACACTGACTGTGACTGACACCACGGGGCTGGGTGACAGCTCCACGTACGTGAGCTCCGTTCTGCCGCAGTCCTGGGTGGACACAAAGTTGATTTTCATGGAAGGAACAGAGAAGAACCATTTTGACACACTGAGCTCAGCAGTGGTGTAAAGAGAACCGAGGGCCAAAGCAGTTCGGATTGCCAAAATGAAAACCAGCCTCATCATACAGCAACCACATTTTTCAACGGATAAACCCTGGCACCAGGGATGTGATTCCCTATTAATGCAACCACACGGCCTGCATCGTGAGGCAAGCTGAGAAACCAGAGGCTTCAAAGGAGCTTAAACCCCCTCTGCCAGGGAGAAATGACTTGAACTTCCATTTAGAGGCTGAACCACCTGCGCAAATTGCTCCCCCTGCCCACAACGACAGCCATTGGGGTGACAGTCACCTGCTGCTCCTCATCTGTTTAACACCAGGGAGGAATGAAAAGCAGCCAGGAAAGTCACAACTGGAAAACAGAGGGATCAGTTAAAGGTTGTTTCTAGTTCCAGGATTCAACAGCTTTGTTTTTTTACAAGGTAATATTAAATCATGTATTTTATAAAATTAAAAGCCAGTAAATTTAATTCCTTATTTGGTAATTTGTAGTACTCTGAACCTGAAATGCGGCATTAGCAACTGATGCAAGCAGAGACTAATCAAAATGGATATTAAGTGCAACAATAACCTGTAGGGGAGTTGATAGCTTAAAGAGGAACGTCTTTCACTTTTCTAGCACATCCCTGTAGCTGGAGATTTCTTTCAAGAGACTTCTGCTACGCCAGCCACGCAAGTGAGATTTTCTTTTCTCCTATAAGAAGATGGTATATTGTTCTGCAACATGAGATCAGGGTTAAATGATCTTCTGTTAAGAGCTTCAATGAGCAGACTGTTGAAATTTGTGCCCTGAAACTATCAGTGCTTAAATACTGATCTAAATTCTTCTCAAGCTTTCGAAAGAGCAAGACTCAAAAGTAGCCCCAAACCATTTAGAAAGGGAAGCAACAGAGACAGCTCTCTCATTTCAGTTCTTTGAGTCCAGAAATGTGCACGCACACACACGCACACGCACACACACACACACAACCACCGTGCGTTGGCCTTTGCAACCAAGAATTTGCCAGCTGCTTCCCCAGGCAAGGAAGTCAGCGTTTGGTATTCAGAGCATTCCCAGACCTTGGGGTCGCCCAAAGACAAACCTCTTGCTATTCCAAGGAAAAAGCAGCCCTCTGGTCCTCACCTACTGCCCTCACAGCAAAGTACCCGCAGCTGTAAGCGGTGAGAACTCCTTGTGTCCTGCCCACAGCGAGCAGCGTAACCTGTTTACAGAATCTTCTAGGTTGGAAGGGACCTTAAAGATCATCTCGTCCAACCATCAACCTAATTCTAACAAAAAATAAACACCCAAAACAAACAAAAAAGCAACACCAAACCAAAAAGCAACACCAAAAAGGTGTTTAAAAGGTTTAAGAGGTGCAAGATGTAGCAAACAGCACAAAAGCTTCTGCTTTATCGCAAAAAAACAGAGCACTGAACAATTTTTTCTCTTCTCAAAGAGCTAAAGAAAGTAGAAGGTTTTAACTCCAGCACCAGCAGAAAACAATCTCTCCAGACCTCGCTGCAGGATTCCTGCTGCTGGCTCTGGAACCTCTTGATACAACGGCTGCTGCAAACAAAAAAAAAGTGCATTAGCCTTGGTGGCTTGCAGGATTACAATCTCATGGTTGCCCAGGCTCAAGCTTCTGCCTGTTTCATCAAAACTTAATAGAAATTTATATTGAGTCCTCTGCAGTTCCCCAAGGGAAACAGTCAGCACTGAACAGTACAGAGGACAATAGAAAAGCAACCGGTGCAGAAAAATGTGTCTTTATCTAACTTGGAAACTTCTTACTATAGCTATTAAAAAACTACAGATAAGATACTGATGTCAAAAGCACAAACTCAGCATCTTGGGAGCCCTGGACAAGTTCTGTTCACATAAGGCAAGCCACTTTTTGAAGGAAAGAGAAAGTTTCCCCGACCCCTCCAACGAATATTACCAATAAAAGCAAGAGCAGCATCGGTCAGGCTGATCTGTAACCACCACGCAAAACCCAGAATGCCAGAATCAGACCAACATCTGAGCAATTCTATGCTTAAATCAGAATTATCTAGGGCTTCTTGTCATAGAGACAAATAAACAAAAAGCTTCAAGGCAGACGTTTTTACTACCTCCCTACATTAGAGTCCTACTTCACAAAAAAAAACGCACAAAAAAATAATTCCTTTCCACAAGTGGAAGACTCGTGTTCTGAAGGAAGCCTACGAGACAAGTTTCCCTGTAAATCAACCCCCTCCTTTAAGTGATACACGTCTGTGCTCGTGTTAGGACATGATGCTCACCTACAACACACCGAGGGACATGTCCGGACTCCAAATGAGATTCCACACTGATTTCATGCAACCCCAAAGCACCAGGAACGTGGTTCTGCTATATACCATCTGATGACACACCAGAACCCAACCAGGCTTCTGTAGGACAGCCCCGAGATCCTACAGCTTCAGCTACTCCCACCTGGTAGGACATCATGTTTGAACCAGAAAAAAAAAAAACAAAACAACAAAAAAAACAGGAAAATTGGGGTTTCTCTCTCAGGAAAGCCGCAGCGGTACATTCTTTGCCATTTCATCACTGAACGAAGGGTATTCCTACAGCCAGGAATTTGCAGGGAAACAGGGAAGTCGCTGCTATGGCTCTCCTCAGATTTTTCAAACAGCTCAGGCAGCAGCACTGACATGAAAAGCAAGAGCAGCGGAAGCCCCTGGTCTCTGCTTCCTCCTCCAGATTTAAGCAGTGGGTGGCATTGCTGGGAACTGCTGCCCTCTGCTGTCACACCAAATTGCGGCGAAATTCTCATCTGACAAAGGCAGGTTTACAGCTAGGTATTAAAAAAATAAATATAATTACACCACAGCAATAACCACGAGGTCCCAGTGCATTCAGATTTCAAGCGCGTTCGCCCACGCCCCTCAGTTCTGGTCTTACACATTTATAAAAATGCCAGCCCTTTTTTGCAGCACATCTTACAAGCCAAACTCAGCCCAAAGGGTGATTTTTTTCCCCAGCCCATCACCTTTGTTGCAGCTGTTTGAGAGGTGAAAGTGCTCAGCTATTAGTCCCTCCAGCAAAACACCACTTACTGCCTGCAGATCTTTGTGGTGGATCGTGGGCATCACGAGGTAAAGTGCCAGCAAGTATCCTGCCCCCAGCACAGGATGAGGCTGAAGGAAGGAAATCCATTACCATCATCCCTGCAGAACCACACGGGATTCTCTCCTTGTCTCAGCCTTCACGTGGCCACCAAGAAGTTCCACCCACAGTGTCCAGATGGGCAAGCCTAAGTGAATTTCCAGGCATATTTTGAAGCTGAGGAAAGACTGAGGTCTGTGTATAAGGATACTCTGCAACCCCCAGGCAGAAAAATCTCAGCCTCATTTTCCCTGAGGCCTGTCTGTGCTCACGATCAAAAAAACAAAAAGCGTGAAGGAAAAAGGAGAAGACACCTGGTGCTTCAGAGCACGTCTCCAGCCTGCCAGCAGCAGACCAGCACCCAGCCTGCGCTGAACCCGCAGCAGAAGTGTCACATCTGCCAACTTACCTGACTTCCTCACCGGCGAAATCAAACACTTTGGTGATTGTCACTTTTCCTGAATCTTTTGGCTTCTCAGGCTCTTTTGGTTTCTCCTGAAGCTTGTTCCCGCTCTTGTCTCCTTCAGCCTGTGAAACATACGAAGGAGGAAGCAAAACAATGCATTTGTGGAGCCAAGCAGACCTAGGAACCAGCAAGAATACACCGCTGGGGTTCAGAAAGCAAGCAAAAGCCTCAAGACTCAGTTTTCCCAAACTAACCACCACCAAGCAGTAAAACTGTTGGGGTGGATTACACAGAAATATCTTAATTTTTACTCAAGAATCTAGAGGAATACAACCCATCAGTAGGAAAAGCAAAGCTGATCTCCATAGAGAAGTCTGAAGCTAGTAAGCTACTTCTCAATAACGTCTCTTTAATTTGAGAGTGAAATATCTTTATTAAGCTGCGTGTCAACAACGCCGCTTAATTTACTCTGTCACAACTACAGCTTTTAACAGCATACATAAAATCCTCAAAACCTTTAAGTGATCCAAACAAAACCCAAAGTTCTTGCTCTAAATCAACGACACACCACAGAGATCTTCAAGCAGGCATCCTAAGTCCAGATCAAGAAGTTCACAAAGAGAACAGAGGAACTGTGTCTCTCCATAAATTACTCTGCGCTACGGAGGAACTTTCAACCACCATTCACATTCTGCCCATAAAAGCAGAATTGCTCAGGAGAGAACTTTTCCTCTCTCCTTCTCTCTAATTCTACCTGTAACCATCTCAGCTGCTCAGCCAGTAACAACTGAGCTGGAGAGAAGCAGGAGAGTTCAGAAGAGAGGACTCTTTCTTCTCAAAGCCTGCAAGCAAAGACTACACGACCGCACTTGTACTGCAAGCTTCCACCAGTTGTAGAAAGAAGCTTCACACGGTGAGGAAAACTGTACTCACCACACATCACTGAGCCAAGAGGCCAGACTTTTGTTACAAAATACTTTTTTTAGGTGACCACTCAGGAAAAAAAAAGAAAAAAACAAAAGACAATCCTAGCAAGTCAGTTTTGGTACCTTCTTCCCTTCTACCACCTTCAGTGTGAAAGGTTTTGCAAGGCAAATACATGCATTTGGTTTTAATAAGAACCAAATCCTTTTAAACAGCTGATTACACACAGAATTCTCTCCACAGACAGAGAGCGAGAGCCCGTTGACAGGGGTTTATAAAGGAAACTAGCGAAAGCTAGAGAAATTCCTGTTACAAAAGTCCATCCCAACATGCAGCATCTTCCAGATCCCCTCACTGTATGAGGATGAAGGCCCAGACGTGTCAGCACAGGTCTCTCCCGCTTCCCCACTTACACACACACAGAGTCTCCCCTTTTCTGAGCAGCAGGAAAGGCACAAGTCTCGGGGGAGAGCTGTGCCCACAAGCACAACTCAGACAAAGCTCACTGTGCTGCTCCTACATCACAAGGAGAATCCAGGACCAGGAAGAGAAGCCAATGGGGCTCCGTGGGACACTCCGAGACGCTGACAAGCAGCTCTGCCAGATCACAGACCTCCCCAGTTGGAGGGAAACCAGGAGCGAACCCAGCCTCTTCCCAGCTCTGGCTGACATTTGGTACCAGTGAGAACCGATGCCGTGTCCTGGAAAGCTTCAGGCCCTTCCCACACTCCCCGAGCGAAGGCCCAGGCCCCCATTACCTTCTTCCCTTGTGTCACTTGCGTGGCAGCTACCGCTTTGGGTTTCTGTCCCACGTCGCTAAGGAAACTGGCCCAAAGAGCATCCTCTTTCTTTTTTTCTTCTTCTTCTCTGTTTCTTTCCACCTGCTCTATATTGTCCACTTCCTCCTCCTCCTCCTCATTCTGCTGAGCCTTCTCTTCCTCTTTCCCATCTGGCTCTAGCAAGAGACCTCCTTTCTTCCTCTTCCTAGAAGCAGATACCAAAACAAAATATATACACATATGATATATACAGAGCTGAACAGTAAGCACAGGTGAAGCAACATGGTACTTTGTATTCTCCCTAAAACGTTCTACCTGGGAAGATTCCCCTAATGATGGGGGTGAAGCTAATTAATTACAAGACGATGCCATTCAGAGGACACAGCCGGACGGAAGCAGGCAGCCCCCTGCAGTGGGCCTCGCACACTATGTGTACGTACATAATGGGCTCTGGGATGCTGTAGGAACCAGAGGGGAGGAGAACTTGGGCAGGATAGGAACCAATTTAAAATAAACTGTACACATGCAGCACCGAAACGTGAGGTTTTTTACCTAAAAAGGCTTATTAGAAGGAAAAGAACTAGCTCCCGGGGAAGGTTTCCGAGCACAGCATCTCTCGAGCCCGAGGGTCTCTGCCCCTGACGCGAAGCCGGAGCGAAGGGAAGCCTCTCCCAGCCCCTCAGCGCTGCGCCCGGCGGAAGGAGCACCGGCGGCGGCTAAACGCCGGGCCCGGGCCCAGCTAAACGGAAACGTTCCCCAACCCGGGGAACCGGAGGCGGCCGTACCTGCTGGCGGGGCGGCGGGCGCTCCTCCTGCCGCGGGGGGGCCGCGGGCTGTCCGCCGCCTCCTCCCGCACCAGCTCGCTCACGTCGTCCTCGCTGTACTCCGCACCTGCAAGCACAGCCGGTGAGCACCGGGGGCACCGAGAACGCCGCCGCCGCCCCCTCCCGGCCCTCAGGCCCGCCCCCGCTCACCCGAGGGCACGTAGTCCTCGTCCTCGGCCGAGGAGTACTCCTCCGA
>JAHREE010000385.1:469350-560518 GCA_033628505.1 Tringa tobata | reverse complement strand
GGGAATAGAAGGGGGCTCCTCGGGGCTTTATACCCGGCGGAACCGGAGCCGTGGTTAACGGGGGGTGAGGGAAGGAATCGGGCTCGAACCACCCCGAGCTGGTCAGGGGGGAAAAAAAAAAAAAAAGCCAAAAAAAATTAAAAAAAAAATAGCTGGAAGGGGTATGAAAACCCCGCCGTAATGGGTACGGCTGCCCCCCAGCGCCCGATGGGGGCGGCGATAACGGGTTGGAGATTAAGTCCCAAGGCCAGAGAGCGGCAGAGAAATGCGGCGCTGAGCTCGCCTCCGGCCCCGACCCGGGAACATTCGGTTCCCACCGGGATTTTTTATTATGGAAAATGGGAGTAAGGCTCCCACGCACCCGCCCCCTTCACCGGGATGCTGCCCCCCCCCCCTCAGAGCTGGCAGGTCCCGTAAATCCTGGCTGCCCCTGCCCGCGGCACCGAGACACGGGGTGGGGTGTGGGGGGAAACAACCCCTTTTTCTCACGGCGAAAGCAGGGGAAAAGGTGTGGGAGCGTGACCCCGAGGGACGGGAGGGATGCCGAGGGGCTGGGAAGCGGGATGGAGTGGCCAAGGGACACGGAGCGGGAGCAGCCACGGTCCCTCCCTGATTGCCCAGGGCTGGTGGCAGCGGCGATGCCCACCCTCCCACAGCCCCCGTCCCCTCCTAAGCCCGGGGAGGGGGAACCCCTGCACGCCCAGGGTTGAAAACTCCACCAAATTTTCTTTAATACGCCCGATGTAATCCACCGAGTCCCCTAAAAAGAGGAGCGGAGGCCACGCTGCCACCGGGGACAGGGGGAGGGACGGGTGTCACTTTAGAGCTCGGTGTCACATGTGCCCTGAAAAGCAGTTAGAGATAAGATCTGCCAAAGACAGGCAGTAAAATTGGAGGGCAGCGCCAAGAGCCCATTTGAATTTCAGCTTGGCCAGTTAATGGAAAATTGGGGCTGCCCGCCCCGCTGCCTCCGGCTGCCTTTCTGCACTCGGGCAAGAATTTTAACCTGCTTTTTGAGGACTTCTTTGTGTTGTTTGTGCACCAGCAGACGCCGCCCGCAGTTGCATAAGGGCCGGGTCGCACCCGCTTACCCGGGGAGCTGAGGACAGGGATCCAGTCTCTGGACTGGTGACAACATCCCCTTTACAGCCAGCTCTGGGGGGTCGGTCTCAAGGTCTCGGGGTTTTGGAGCTCCCCAGGAGCGGGGACGAGGAGGAGCGAGACCTGGGCATGGGGTTATTTCATACCATGAATGCCACATTCCATAGAAATTTAGAAAGTTTCCTGAGGAGTTTTCTCTCTCTCTGTCCCCTCCTTGATGGCTGGGATCCTGAGAACTCCTTGCCCCGCTGCCGGAGCCCTGAGCCCTTCCCTTCCTCCCGAAGCTGCAGCGCTGGCAGTGTCCCACATGGACATCCCTGGGATGGATGGGGCTGGGGACAGTCCTCCTGTGTTTTATATATCGGGATCAATACTGTTTCTTCAGTGTTATTAATGTTAATTATCTAGCCTTATTCTATTAAATCTCTTTATATTTCAACCCTTGCGTTTCCTTGTTTTTTCCCCATTCCCCACGTGGGGAGGGGTCATCGGGTGACAGGATGATTGTCCAAGTGACAATAAACTGCTGGGGGTTCTCCAAACCACAGCAAAGGAGGACCCCAGCTTCCTCTCACCGCAACAGAAGCAGCAGCAGACTCGCGCCCGGCAGGAACGGCTTTATTTTAGAACCTCATATTATTTCATCCCAAACTCTTTTTAACTTGCCCCAAACCGGCAGGAACGGCGGCGGCGGCTCTTCAAGACGGAGGGGGTGGTGTCTCTGTCCAAACACGGCGCGGGGTCAAGGATGCTCCGGGTGGGAGAGAGGAAGACTCCAGAAGCTGGACGAAGACTGAAGCGAGTGGTATGATGCAACCCTGGTGTAGTGAAATAGCCGGATAGTAGGATGCGCTTGTCGTCGGCCTGATTCACAACACCAGCTGCAGCAACAATACCGGGGGGCCGTCGGGAGCTGGGGGGTGGCCGTGGGGAGCTCCAGCCCCTTCCTCTCGCCCAGGGAAGACGTCGCTTCCGTGGGGGGTTTTTTTTCTCCCCTCCCCCTCCCCACCTTGTGCCTTCCAGAACAATCCCCTGGACCCTTCCGGCTGTTAAACGCATCAAACGACCTCAGACCAGGTTAGGCAGGGAGCGGTGCCAACGCTCTCCAAAGGGCTGCTTTTTGAAGTTTGCCAAAGCTCTGTATTCCCACTCTAATTAAACTTCTCATCGGTCCCGTTTCCAGCCCCCTGGAAGAGGGGACCCACCGCCCCGGGTGACAGGGGAGCAACGCGGGGAGCTCTGCAAACCCACCCCGTGGAGCAGGGCTCGGTTTCTCAGTGCCACAGGGAAGGAAAACTGGGAAAATAGATGATTATTCAGGCCACTGCCAGCAACCTCACCCTACGAGGCTGAAGGCATCATCCCCCTCCCTCTTCCAGGCAGTATTCCCATCTCTTCCAGCTTCAGAGCCAGAGAGAAACGGGACAAAAACACCGGTGCAGGGACATGAGCAGAGGCTGTTACTTGAGCGCTGTCCCACCCCAGGGACACAGAACTGCAATTAACAATATCCCCCTTCTTTCCTCCAGGCTGGAAGGCAACCAGGTGGATGCTTCGAGAAGCTGGAGCTTACTAGAGTTGGGGAGACAAGTGTTGAGAGGGTAATAAGAGAAACAACAACAACAACATCATTAATTCATCCTTTCTGAACGTAATTCCTCCAGCTCCTGCAAGGAACAAGGTGTTAGACAAACACAGCAGTGGTAGGGGAACAGGGGAGCCACCTCGTTTAGCGTTTGTCTGGAAAACAAAACAAAACAGAACAAAACAAAACAAAACAAAACAAACCAGGATGGAGAAGTGGAATCCCCAGTCCGTGGGGAAATCCAAGAAAAGGCAGAGGAGCAGGGACGTACCCCCCAGGCTGGAGGCAGCGACCTGACCGTAGCTGAGCCAAGTGTGCCCTGGGGTAACTCCCAAAATACTTAGAAGAATTCATGTTGTTGGGGGGGGATAAAAAATTAAATAAATAAGTAAAACCACAAAAAATCAAAAGGACCCGAGCTGAGAGGACAGGACCCACTGACACCAGCACCAGGCTGACCCCTGGGCAGAACTTTAACTTGTTTTTTCCCCCCCTACTGGAGAAGGAACACCATAAATCCCGACCACAACAACTCACACCTGGTCTGAAGGACAGGACAGAAAGTGTTCCAGATTCGATGCTGAGGAGCTGGGGGATGTTTCGCGACCGAAGAGCCGTGCAAAAGGGACCGGGGTGCGCTGCAGTTGTCCGCGTAGCGGGACAGAGCATCACACCTTCCCACAGCAAACACCTTTTCACTCCTTCCTCCAACCTCCTCCAGCAACACAGGCGTGAGCCGTGTTTGACCCAAAGCAGTGAGCCCCTTAGGATGCATCTCACCCCCCCAGAGGATCCTTATTGCTGAGGATTAGTCCCAGAGCAGGAAAAAGCAGATGGAATTATCCTAAAATTTAATCTGCAGCGTCCACCTCTACTTTTTTTTTTTTTGTGTGTGTACGAGGGGGCAGAGCTCCACTACCTTAGAGAAGATTTATTGATTTAGGTAAGATTTATTCTTATACTGGGAATAAATTCAGCTCAGATGGACGTCTGCTGGCAAATGAGAACCACCACCTTGCTCAGATGTTGCTACCACGATTTTCATTTTGACCTGTGCGAGGCTGTCCGAGCCGACTGAGGCCAACCCAAGAATTCAGGAACAGCCCCAAAAAGCCCCTTCTAGCAGATGAAATGTTTAAAAACCCGAGGCTAAGCCTGCACATCAGCCAAGTCTGAGTGTGAAAGTACAACGGGTTACAGATGATCTGCCGGTCGGAGACCCGAAGGAGCAGAACTGGGTCGTTCCCTCCAGCAGAAATAAACCTGGGGGGGAGAGAAAACGGTGACATCTGTCACCCCGGGGGTGCCTTGTTCAGCAAAGCACCGGGACGTGCGTCAGCATCTACCTCAATGCAGCAAAGGCCCCTGCAGTGGTGCAGAGGAGAGCCAAGGTTTGCCAAAGCCAGGCCTGGGTGTGAAGCTGGATCCCACCGCTGCCGCCCTCGGGGATGTGACATTCCCAACCTGCACAGGAGCAAGGAGAAATCACAGGGCAATCAGTGGGAAGGAACTCCATTCCGACTCCGCGCGGCACCTCCTGCTACACCCCACCTCCCATCACATCTTGCCTGAAACAGGGCCGGGCTTTGCCTTTCCAGGGTCAGTCCCAGGGCTTCGACTCCCTGGGGTTTATTTCCTCTGTCTGGGCACCACAGAAGGACCATTTTGGCTTTTCAAAATGTGGAATAACCTGGTTTCTGCCTGCCTTAGGAGGGAACAGTGGCTGGAGTGGCAGCCACTCAGCACGGAGGGAGCAAACTGCAAACAGCCATCGATTTTCTCCTACCACTAACGCCCGGGAAGGCTGAGAAGCGCTGGAAAGCATCTGCTACAGCCACCCTCAAAGGGCAGGCAGAAAAAAATGTCCCCAGGTTCAACGTTTGACATGAGAGCCACGCCAGCGAGGCTGCACGACAGCTCAGCTGGGCAGGGGATGGGCAAAAGACCCGAGAACAAAGTCCTGCCCATGGCAGCGGTGAGAGCTGAGCCCCAAAGGGCTTCTGTCCCTGGATGAAGAGGGGAGAGGGAATTACAGCAGGGAAGGTGGCCTTCACCCTTCCCAAATGACCTCTGGCAGACTTTGTCCCTCTTGCCCAGGTCAGTGGTTGCCCAAGGACAGGCAGAGACTTGCCAGCCCCTCCGTACGCGAGGCTGTTTGGTGCTGGGAGTAACTGGGGGACAGGGGCTGAGCAGGAAAACCACAGGAGCAGGATTTCTCCCGCAGGACCGTAGGTGGGACAGTCCTCCTCCAACCAGGACCTCCTGCAGGCATCAGGAAAGAGACCTTGCTCTGCCTCCTGCCTTTTGGCAACCTGTTCTTTAGGCAACTGGATGAATTTTCAACCCAGACGTACCAAGAAGCGTTGACGAAGGAACACAGCAGAAAAATAATAACTAATAAAGCTTCCCACACTCACCTCTTGACATTTTGTTAGGAGAATTCAACTCTCTCCTCCCACCCCCAACCAAATAACTCCCTGGTCACTCACCAAAGCCTCTTCACCTGCAGGGTGTTGGTCCAGGTCTCTATCAGCCCTCAGCCCAGGTGATCTTGACCGTGCTACGGGAGCAACTCAGCGCCCCACCAACCCCAGCTGTGTGAGCTGGAAGCCCCAGCAGCCAGTTTGCCAGCGCTGGGAGACGTGGTTTTGGGTGGCTCGACAAGCCATCCCATTGCTTCCTGTCCAAAAGGTTGACATAATTTACTCTACAACATTTCTGGTGGGAAAAAAAAAGATGGTTAGGAAATTGTCATCAAGCCAGTCAAAATATCCCTCCTGTGCCGTTAAACTCGCCTTGTAAAATGGAGATTCATCCTCTCCCACCACAGCCATCAACGTGCCAAGGCTGAAATCAGCCCCTGCCCTTTTGTTGCCTGTTGTGTACCCAGACCCACACGTGTTCTCAGATCTGCACGAGGGCAAAGCAGCAGCCGTGCAGGAAGGGGGGTGTGTGCGTGGGGAGCAATGGGAGTAACCACCAGAATTCCTCCTGCTTGGCTTCAAAGATGGGCAGGTGTATTAAAGAGAGAAGCTTCTACTGCAACGTGCTCCCTGGGCTTCCAACACCAAGTTCATTTGAGCTCAAAACATTAAAAAATAATTAGTTTTTAATGCCCCTGGCTTTAACGGGACTTGGGGTTTCCCACTAAACCATCAGTAAATTCCCCCCACGCCCAACGCAACCCCACTTGGACTCTTAGTTCCCCTGGTGAACCTGATACGGGATCATTTTGAATAAAACTGGCTAAAAACTCACGTGTCGATGACAAAAATCTCTCCTACCGGAATATAACTGTTTCCAATCCCTGCTGCTCCTGCAAAAGCTTCAGTGGAGCTCCAGGACTGCAGATCCACGAGAGTTTAAACTTGTGTTAGGGGAAGAGGAGCCTCTGCAGCTCACGGAGCTCACTTGCACGGCACAAACACACACGCCACACCAGACAAAGTTATGGACTGACAAGAGGGTGTCACGGCTGCGGTGCATCATAAACAGATTTTCAACATTTAATGTGCATTCGAAAAATAAAAACCCCCCAAAATATCCAAACTGTACGTTCAGCAAGCATTAAAACACAGTTTTCTTTTCCACTTCTGCTATGAAATTGCTCATTCATCTCCTTACTGCATGTCATAGAATGACAGGATGGTTTGGGTTGGAAGGGACCTTCAAGCCCACCCAGTGCCACCCCCTGCCCTGGGCAGGGACACCTCCCACCACACCAGCTTGCTCAAAGCCCCCTCCAACCTGGCCTTGAACCCCTCCAGGGATGGGGCAGCCACAGCTTCTCTGAGCAACCTGGGCCAGGCTCTCACCACCCTCACACCAAACAAGTTCTTCCCCACATCTCAGCTCCATCTCCCCTCTTGCAGTGTCAAACCCTTCCCCCTCCTCCTAGGGCTCCAGAGTCCCTCCCCATAATCTCTGACTTCTTTCTCTGCGCAGCCCATTAACTAATTCAGAGTAATTTCCTAAAATACCAACCAATTTAAAATAAAATGAATAAAAGCGTAAAAACACACACACAAAAAAAAAAATCGGTGAAAATGAAAATGTCAAAAACAAATAGAAAGCAAAGAAATTTATTTCCATCGACAAAAATACAGAATACAAAACGATACTGGTCCCACCCTCTGAACGTACTGAAGACAGGCAGGGGTTGGTGCAACCCAAAGCAAGAGCTTCTCTGCTAATTCATGAGGACCTCCATTTGCACCAGCCTGGCGTTGGTGTCTCCCGAGGTTCTGTAAGGGATCATCCCAGCAAACGTTATCAGTGCCCGAGCCTGGGATCGAAGTTGCTAAAAACCAGAAAAATAAAGCACAAGCCACTTCAGTGTCAAAATGAAACCTCACAAGGAAAGCTGAGTTAAATGAAAGGAAACCTGGCAAGGAAAGCCGTGTTAGACGTGAGTTAAACACTTGCCTTTTCAAACAAGTAAATGTAATCTTTATTTCCCAGAGATGCTCTCTGGATAATGTATATCCTCTTTTGGAAGGAAATCCAATTATTTCCCTTTCCAACCACTAAAAGCATGTCCAGTTACCCTTTTGCTTGGAAAAAAAATCCCGTTTATTTAAAATTATCCGAGAAAAAAACCCTTTTTGAACCACGTGGGGCGTTGCTGTACTGCAGCAATCTTGGAATTTCTGCAGGGAGCGGGCTTTCCAAGGGCAACAGGATTCTTTCCCACCTCCCAAAATATACAGCTGACCCTGCTGAAATGCAGCACGAGCCTTTTCAAGGCACAAGCACTAGAAACAAAGCGGTGGTGCCACACACACCTGGTGGTCTCCTGCCTCACCTTAAAGACATCCTTAAAGGCTCTTCTTTCCCTAACGTAATGAAAAGAGATGGACCGAGTACATTCGGAGACCTTTGCCTGAAGTAACCAAACCCGTGGAGGTCAGGAGAATACAGAAATTCTGAATCTTTATGGCAGATGGTGCAAGAGTGTTTTGTTTGCTTAGAATCATAGAATGGTTTGAGTTGGAAGGGACCTTAAAGATCATCCAGTTCCAACCCCCCTGCCCTGGGCAGGAACACCTCCCACCACACCAGCTTGCTCCAAGCCCCCTCCAACCTGGCCTTGAACCCCTCCAGGGATGGGGCAGCCACAGCTTCTCTGGCCAACCTGGGCCAGGCTCTCACCACCCTCACACCAAACAAGTTCTTCCCCACATCTCAGCTCCATCTCCCCTCTTCCAATTTAAAACCGTTGCCTCTTGTCCTGTCACTGCTCTTCCTGACCAAGAGTCCCTCCCCAGCTCTCCTGTAGCTCCCTTCAGACATTGGAAGGCTGCTCTAAGGTCTCCCCGGAGCCTTCTCCTCTCCAGGCTGAACAACCCCAGCTCTCTCAGCCTGTCTCCATCCCTCTGACCATCTTTGTGGCCCTCCGCTGGACCCCTTCCAACAGGTCCATGTCCTTCCTGTGTTGAGGACTCCAGAGCTGGACACAGGACTCCAGGTGGGGTCTCACGAGCGCAGAGCAGAGGGGTAGAGTCACCTCCCGTGACCTGCTGGCCACACTTCTCTTGATGCAGCCCAGGATGGGGTTGGTTTTCTGGGCTGCCAGCGTGCCCTGCCGGCTCATGTTTAAATATTAAGCATCTCTGAACTACCATACTGGAAGATCCCACTGTTTAAACCTTCCTTTAATCTCCTGACTGCAGGGAGAGCTGAAGCAGCTTTGGTTGCTGTGGGCACGTTGATGGGAAATCCAACCGCAGGAACTTACAACTGAGAAGTGACCAAAACCCAAGGTAAGACTGGAAATAGTTACAAACAGCACCCCCAACACCTTTCTGGGCAATTCTACCCCTTTTTGGGGGGTGATTTTAAACCAGTGAGTTATTCAACGGCAACAGAGGAACTCTGGAAGCTGATATTGGAAAAGCCAGTAGGCTCATCTGTTTGTTTCAAGACACTTAACACCGACGTCTTGGCTACTTAACGAGGGGGGCTAAAAATTATATGTTCAGTTCCAGTCACAGCCAACTTTTCTTCTGTTCTGCTTCCAAACCTGTTACACGCTGAGGTTGTGTCATTACGTCTCCTGCTTTTCAGTGGAGGTCAAAGCAGGTGGGAGATGAAAAAAGCACATCAAGCTATCTGACCCCGTGGCATGAAAATATTAAGAGGCAAAAACTCTCACTGTGACTCAGAAAGGCTTAGGAGCAACAATACTAGACCTTTTCTGGTTGCAACAATGCTAGAGCTGGTCTGTTTTTTTTTAAATCCAAACAACATGACAGGCTGCAACACTTGAGGAAGAATGACCAGGGGTTTGCAGAGGTTAAGAGCGGCCTGGAGGTCTAGATGTTCTATTGGCTGTAATTACTTAACGCGTGTTAGTAAAGCAAGAGCGCAAATAAATAAATAAACAAAGAATTCCATTCCTTTCATCATGACCTAATTTTGCCACCCTTGGGCTGCTCCAGAGAGTTTGCCACCCCAGACCGGGGCAGGGAGCATATGACATTGCTGTCACACGCTGATGGCATCTGGGTCAGGGCTGTCACCGCAGCTGCGGTTTCCGGCGCTGCAATCTCTGCCTCAAATCTGACTAAATGGATCAGGCCAAGTGGGATGGGACTTTGCTCCCTCGTTCCCAAAACTAATTAATGTATATACATTAAAAAAAAAAAAAAAAAAAAAAAGGCTCAAAACATAGCTCGGGTAATTTCATTCTGAAATAAACAAGTGGATAAAATTCCTGCTCCGACTCCAAACCTGACAATTCCTCAATAAGGCCCATTTAATCTCCGAAGTGGGACAGGAGATGTTCTAGCAGAGCACTGCTGGGTTTAGGGGGCTCCAGAATATTCCCTTCTATCCCGCCAGGTCCACACTGTTCCTGCCAAAGCCCCTCTACCCCTACCCATTCCAGCAGGATCCAGTCACACCAGTGCTTGGCACCAGAGGGCAAATTGAAGAGCCGTGTGTTCCCACTCTGGAGGGACTCCGCTTCCTGCTACGTGGAATAAGCCTCAGACTTACAAACAGCTACTATCTCTTGTTTTCACATTCTTTTGATGAACAGAGGGATCTGAATCTGTCTGCACTGATAGATCTAGAGGAAACCCAGGGACTTCAAAGAACTGTTCAAGGAAAGGCCATTTTTCGCTTGCACTTTCTACTGGGAAATGCGCTGAGACTGTTAAAGCTTCTGGAAAAGCCTGATTTCCCCTAAAATTTGCTTCCCCGTGGAAAAACACAGACCTGCCCTTCTCGCAGGGAAGTTCAAAAGAAAAATTCTTGCCAAGCAGAGCCTGCAGAAGCTTGAATCTGCCCTCTCTGTTCCGGTGAATGGGGAGGTCTTGCTGAAGAAACACCTCTCTTCTCACATTTGAAACGCCCTCGTTTCTTCCCATCACTAAATCCCCCGAGTTGCTTCCCAGATAGGGAAACCAAAATGGATCTGGATTCCTTGCTCCCGCAGTCTTGGAGGGAACTCTTCAGGGTAAGAAAAAAGGGGAACACAGACTAAAGCTGTTCTTAACCCACCTTCTACGTGCCCACACCTAGTATTTTTCTGCAGGCGGAAACCTTCAGGCAGCCGGGAGCTACAGGGATGTAGATTTTTTCCTCTCTAGTTAACCCTAAATTAGGAGATTTTTGCTCCCTTCTGACATTCTGGTCCCACAGCTGTTCTCTTGTCACCTCCCTGGCTGCACAGACAGCAGACACTCATCCCCTCTGACAGTCACGAGCAGCTTTTATTGCCCACGGCAGCCAGATTCCACGACTCAGAAACCCTGTCTCCAGCACCACCGATACCCTGGCTGCCACCACAGATCCCACCACAAGGCCAGGAGCTTGATTAACGAAACTGGGAGCCTGAAAAAAGAATACTTTCAAGGGTTTTTAGCAAGACAAATCACCACCTGCTCTCCACAACTCTAAGAGCACGAGAATGCAGAGCACGTTTGTGAAGCACGCTGTTGATATGACACGGTGTCACGGTGGCTTCCTTCTACACAAACTCCTGCCAGCAACGCTGCTGATCCCATCACCAACCAGCCCAACAATCTTTGGCAGGCCATGGTCATGGTCATCATGCCAAGGTGACACCTGACAGCATTAAACCCCTATGGAGATGGTAAATGCTTCTACGTAAGGCAGAGGACAAACACAAACCGGAAATAAATGGCTATTATTTCCTAATCTGTAAAATGGGACAAGTGGTTTGGCCAACTTGGTTTCCAAGTGCCTGTGGCAGCTTTAACTTAGTAAGAGCTACAAGAGCAAACCTGAGGACAGCTGAGCTGAGAACCCTTCTGCTCATCACAGCATGCCGACAGGCCAGCGGCCGCAAATCTGGCTGTGCCCTTTCATTAAGTGGCACCTCGTCCAAGACTCCAAGTCACTGAGCAAGTCAGAAGCAAAAACTACGAGAGATTCACAGTTATTTGAAGCCCAACCCCTTGAAATCAGGGGAAAAAGGAAGTAGGAAAACTTCTCAGACAGTGAGGGTTGTGATCTTACCGAATCTCTGTCTTCTATTACCCGCTGGGGTCTGGCAGGAGTGGCTGGGCTGGTGCCTTTCATCCTCTTATATTGGGTGAATAAAATATTCATGGTTGCGAGCAGGACCTCAGATAAATTGTGCCTGATCTGCACCAAGAAGGGGGGGGAAAAAAAAAGGAAAAAAAGACATATTGCAATGAAGTTGCTGGAAGTTGACGGAATCATTACCCTTGCTATCTGACATCAGAAAACCAAGCAATGATGACTATGGTTGGTATTTACTCACGGAACAGTCACACATTTATGGGTTACCCCTGCTGTGACGGCAGCACCTGGCAAAGAAGGTTCCCCAGAGTTTTGAGACAGACACACACAACGACACACACAGAGACAGACATACACAACGCCTGCACCTTCGTGTTTGACAGCGACAGTTCCGACAAAACCACCCGAACACAAACAACTCCAGAGCACCCAAATACACACAAATGCTGTCTAAAAGAGAAGCATCACCCTCCAGTTAAAACAGTTGAACATTAATAACCTTCCGCGATGCTTCCAAATACCCAAACACAGGATTTCCTCTAGTTTGGAGGGAAGGAAACGCAAGACCCTACAAAAGTCAGCAGCACAGTTGTAAGTTTTCAATATTCTGAATTCTTGAATCAAACTCAGTAATTTCAGAGAGATTCAGATCCGCAGATGCCTTCTGCAAAATGAAGACAGGATTTCTGGGTAGGGAATTCTAGTGCTCCAAAGAGCAGCACAAAGGAGAAAATGTCGCAAGCCAAGAGTCTCCTTGTACGAATGCAAAATAATTCCATCCTAATTCCCCGTTAAAGAATAAGAATGATGAGATGACAAGGTTTTAAGATCCTTCTAACAAAGCAAAAGCTTTTTGGAAGCTAAAACCAAGAGACAGTACTTACTTCATCGCTGAAATTCCGGAAGGCAGCAACTCTCTCCTCCACGCAGTCTTGGCTAAGAGGCACAAGCTTTAGGCGTTCAATAATCTTCAAAAGGAAAAGCAGGAATCAGGGCAGATAATCAATGTTCTAAGTACCATATACTAATAAACTGTATTTTTGAAGTGTTAATGTAATGCTCCCAATTCCATTCAAGAGAATTCATTCCATTGTTATTTACTGGTTTATCTCCTCATTTTGCTCAGCAGCGAGAATATTTTGTTCAATGTCTACAAAAGAGCTCCAGAAGGATCTTCCTGATTATCAAGCAACAGGGAAGAAATGCATTTTTAAATTCCTATGGCACTGCAGCACCTTCTAAGTCATTAAATATAATTTTTTGTTTTAAGTGATGTTATTTGAGACATTCTGGGCTTTCAAGGGCATTAGGAAGGCTGCACTTCAAACGGAACTCTTAAAACTTACATCAAAGGCCCTGTCAATGTGACCGGCGTGATATTCATCAAAAAACGTGATTAAGTCTAGCAGAAGGTAGAACGTGGAGTCAATGGATTTCTTTGCACTTATCCCCTGAGCTTTGTACCTGAAAGAAATTGTTTTACAATTTTATTGTGCAAAATGGCAACACATTTGTAAACGTGCACTTGCAATTCTCGGAAGCAGAGACATCAAGCCCAAGGACAGAAGGCATCGAACAAAGGACAAGCCTTGATTTTCCTTAACCAGGAGGCAGAATTTGGACAGGTTGTGGCTTCTTAATAAAAATTCATTCTTAGTTTTCCATCAAACCCAGTATTTGTTTCCTTTTAGATGTTTATACTTCCCGTATTCCAGGGGAAAACAGTGACAGGAACGAGAGACCCGCAAGGCAAGCGCTGTAGGAGCACGTTGAACACGCTGCTTTACAGCAGCCAATTCTCCAGCCCAACTGCCTGCTTCCAGCAAGGAGTTCAGACTTAAAAAAATGGATTAAATGCTTCCCTGCACTCTTTCTAGCTGCCAGGAGATAAACCGGAGGGCTGGCTGCTCTCTCTCCTACCAGCACAAGGCCAGAAAGGAGCACCTTCAAGGTAATAATAAGAGCGGTCAAGTGGATGGCACAGAATCACATGAGGTTGGAAGGGACCTCTGGAGATCATCCAGTCCAACCCCCTGCCAAAGCAGGTCCACCCACAGCAGGTTGCACAGGAACGTGTCCAGGTGGGATCTGAATGTCTCCAGAGAAGGAGACTCCACCACCTCCCTGGGCAAGCTCTTCCAGGGCTCTGACACCCTCACAGGAAAGAAGTTCCTCCTCATGTTTAGGTGGAACTTCTTATATTCAAGTTTGGGCCCATTTCCTCTTGTCCTGTCCCTGGGCACCACTGAATATTGCCCTGGCCCCATCCTCGACACCCACTCTGAGTATTGATAAGCACTGATCAGATTCCCCCTCAGCCTTCTCTTCTACAGACTAAAAAGACCCAAGTCCCTCAGCCTCTCCTCAGAAGGGAGATGCTCCAGGCCCCTCATCATCTTTGTAGCCCTCTGCTGTCCCCTCTCCAGCAGTTCTGGGCTCTCCTTGAACTGGAGAGCCCAGAACTGGATTCAGTGCTCCAGATGGGCCCTCCCCAGGGCAGAGCAGAGGGGCAGGATGACCTCTGTCAACCTGCTGGTCACACTCTTCCTGATGCACCCCAGGATGTCATTGGCCTTCTTGGCCACAAGGGCACACTGCTGGCTCATGGTTATCCTATTGTCCACCAGGGCTCCCAGGTCTTTCTCCTCAGAGCTGCTCTCCAGCAGGTCACCCCCAACCTGTCCTGGTGCAGGGGGTTATTCTTCCCCAGGTGCAGCACCCTACACTAGCCTTTGTTGAAGTTCATCAGGTTCCTCTCTGCCCAACTCTCCAGCCTGTCCATGTCTTGCTGGATGGCAGCACAGCCTTCAGCATGTCAGCCACCCCTCCCAGTTTTGTATCATCAGCAAACAAAAAGTACGCGGAGGAGAAAGCCAAAGAGCATCTTTGCCTTTTTTGTTGGGTCTTTTCCCTGTTCCAAAACCATCACAGGAACGGGTAGGAGGAAAGTGGCATCGCTACAGTGCCCTCTGCAGCGTGGGACACGAAGAAAACCTCTCTGTGACATCTAACTGGTAGGAAGATGAGCTAATCAGAACCCTGCTGGCTTCCCAATCACGCAGGTTTGAGGTTGTAAAGTGGCATTATTGAACAGCAATATTTAGCCCTGTCATGCAGATCAAAGCAAGCAGCAAAACAAAGCCCGTGACGGCCTTTGCTGAAGCTTCACCTCAAGCCACAGGTTTCATTTTCCTTAACGTCTGCTCCCAAATGAGTCTCTCATTAAGTCAGGACCGCAGCAATTCTCAGGCTGCAGCCTGACGAACCGAGGGAAAGGCTGGCTGAAGCTGTGATTGGCAAATGGCACTTGCCAAAAGAAGAAAGGCAAAGGCCTCTGACTGAAATCAATACATTTCTGTGTTTGTCTTCCCAATTCTGAAGAGCCAGCAAGCGTGCTCCCTTCATTTTTATTCTCTCTCCCACCAGAATGGCTGAGGAAAAGCAGTAAGACATTCCTCACAGGTACCCCACCTTTTGCTCGAGGAAAATACAGGAATTGTCCACGGCAGTCACTGGTGACAAGGTGGACCAAAAGATGATTTAAAAAATCCCAAAGCTATTTTGCAATTACAGCCCTTCACAAACAGGTTATTCCTAACTTCTAGCTGCTCATGAATCTTAAGCACTGGTTGTCTCTCAAACACACATCCTCAACAGCAAACTGCCACTGCAGGTGACATCCCTTTGGGTCACTTCCACCTCTCTTTTCTGAACACTACAGGTCACTTCCCTGAAGTGGAAATGAGGTCCAATGGTTACCTGAGCCATACACCCACCTCAGCTTAAATGTTCCCTTTTCAGCTTTCATTAAAGCAGCAGGGAAATAAAGTTTTCAGACAGCTACTGAACTCCCCACTCAGCTGTTACCACTCGGGATTACTGGTTTTGGAGCACTCTCTTAATACAGTTTCAAACAATCGCGTGCAATGAACCTGCAACTGTCATATTTTGCTTTAAAAATAAGCCAAACCACACAATTCATCATATGTACTGCTCCTTACTAGACTGTCTCCAGTTGGCAATCCTGCAATTCCCTCTTCCTGATTCACCTACACATAAAGTTTCTTGGGAAATTTATCCCTGAATAATAAGGAATTTATTTCAGTACCGCAAGCTATGACGAGCAAGACAGGGTAAATTCCACCTTCTTTTCTGTCTTCCTGGATGCACTGCTGTGGATGCAATGGTCCAACCAGCAGAAACAGAGCCAGGAACCCACTGGACCGGCAGTGCCAGGCCAGGTCCAGATGGATCACCCAAGTCCTGCCCCCTCCTCCTCTTACCTCTCGGCGATGGAATGGGCCATGTTCTTCAGCCGCTCTTTGTTCGACTGGGGAGTGCTGATCTGGGGAACGATGGGACTGAGGAGCTTGTTCATCAGTTCTAAAACTTTGTCATGGTTCTGTTGGTGTTAAAGTTACAGACAAATGAAGGGAGCACGTTGGGACTTAGTGTTGTAATCTCATTGGAAAAGCAGAAAAGTCTCCTGCAGTGGTGCCCAGTGCAAGCTCAGAGATGTTCCCTCCCTCCCACAAAGAGTCAAGATCGTATTAGCTATGAGCAACATAATGCTGCTGCCTTGTGTGAAAACATATTTTCCCCTGATCTTCCTCTAAAACAGTGACTATGGTTGCATCCACATTTATTTCAAATATATTTTGAAAGGAAACAAGAAGACTCACTATACAGCCCAACTATTTTAGACTTCAACACCTATGAAACTGGAAGAGCACGCTCCAGGTAAATACCTTCAGCAGCCCCAATAAAATCATGCATGGAGCAATCTCTTCAAAAGACCACACTGATCAAGAGCCAGGATGTCTTAAATCAGAATGGGTTGGAGCGCAATCCATCTGGGTTTGCCCACCAAAAGCCCCCTGCATGCAGCCAATGGCTCTGCTTTAACAACAGCAGAAACAATCTGCTTCAATAAGGGCAACTCAACCTCCGAGATTAGATTTAACATCCTGATCACAGGGAGAATGATTGGAAAAACATAAAAAAAAAAAAGGTGAACCAGGTAGATATTTAAGGCAGCGCATAGAAGATATTTACCTTTGCAAGATCATAGAGTTTTGCAGCTTCTTCAAACAATCCTTTATTTTCTGCTGCAGAAGCCACTTTGTTAATAATGGGGTTTGTGTCACTTGTAAACTTGTCTATCACTCCAGGCTAAAGAGGTGAGATAAAACCGAAAGCAGAGAAGAGAAATCAGAATGCCTAAAAACTCCTGAATATTCTATCAAGGCAATGAATATTTTACATGTTGGATTATGATGAGAATGGCCTGTACATTTCCATGGGAACGTGCAAAAGGGACACGTTAAAAATAGAAAGAGCTCTTGTGAGAGAGACTTTCCCCAAAACGGAGTCAGCACTGAGACATCTGCAGTTTCAGATTCATTCCAAATGACCCAGATAACAGGTCAAATCCTAAATTATTTTAATTGCTGATGACACATTACAGAGGAAAAGAAAACACAAAAGACTCCAGCATCTAACGTGCCCGGGTTTCCAGGGATGTTGTTTGTGTACACAGGTTGCAAGTCAAATCCTACACGGATAAACGGATGCGCGACCAGAATTTTAAAAGAAATAGACACAAGTAGGAGAAAAGGGAGGAAAGAGTCAGAAATATCTGGAAAGGATTTTACTGTAGTTGAGGATGTAAAAATAAGATTGAATCATCTAGAAGAACTTATTTTAAAACGGAGATTGCTGGTTTCATATCAAAGAAACATGGAATTGAGTAAAGTCAAGAAAACAGGATCTGCCACTAATGGTATAATCTAAAAACTATCTGTCTTGCAAAGAACTGTAAAATGAAAGACTATGTGTCAAGATTATCAAGTTACCTTGCTCTCACTCTCCTGTGTGCAATTTCACTGCTGTGAAACTGACAGAACAAAACCATCTAAAAGAAAATCCTGCCAGCAATAACTTTTTTTTTTTTTGACAGTAGAAATGATTGCTTAAATCATCTTAAAATTAAGACTTTAAATATAAAATATAAACAGAAATTGTCAACTCACCTTCCTACTACCATCGTTTTCCAGCTTTCCAAGAATCATATCAAACTATATCCACGCAGGTGTAAAGTAAGAAAAAAGGAAACAAAAATAGAGAGATGAATTGCACACATTTCACAACATGTTTACTAAATACAAAGATGCAGTCACGGCTGAACGAAAAAGTGATCGATGTCAAAATTATCTGTATATAAACAACAGGCACAAAGACGGGATTAATTATGTTAAACATATGATTGTTGAGAGATCTGCCATCATCTAGCTTTGCATCAGGCAGAAAGAGTAAACAGCTGTGTAAGGCTGTCCTGCTTAATAAAAAATTCAAGGAAGAAATGAATGTCAGTCGAAGCGAGGAAGGCAAAACAGAGCCAAACATACCTCTCTGCTTTCAATCGCTAGTTCACTGACGCAACGCAAGAACATATTCTCTCCTTGGCTGTCCTTCTCATTCCTACAGAGAAAGGGAAGGAGGAAGGTACTCCTGATTCTGAGGACTTCCCAGATAAGAATAATTAAGCAGTAATAACTAGGAAAAAAAAAAATAACCTAGAGAGATATATTAGCTCCTACCTGAGAAAGTAAAAATACTGCAGAGCTTCCCTTGGATCTGTTGATTCAAACTTACGGGTGTAAAGCATCAAAAGCCGCACAAAATTTAGACGCCTGATGCCAGGAGGGTCACCAGCTTCGTGGCTCACTGCAATGTTGGAAACAATGCTATCAGAGAACCCAACACCGGGAAACGGCGCTTCGATCTTCATCTCAGATTAGTCAGAGCCATGATACAGAACTCTAATGCAACTAGAACACTCAACTTTAAGGAGATTGCTCTGATAAATGCTTGGTTTGACCAATTACATAGACCTGCAGGGGCTCTAAAGGCTCAGAAAATATTTCGTTGTTAGAAATAAATGTCCAGGACTTACACAGCTGGGCGCTCTGCCCAGAAGATTTCAGGAGCAATTTTAACTCAAAGAGGACCAAGGCCACGTGGACGGCGTGACAACGCAAGCGCTCCGTCCGGAAGAGAAAAGCGATGGCAGCTTCGAACTGCGCCGTCAAGAACAACACTTGGAAGTAGAGCGAAGGCTGCTGGTTCACAGCAAAATGGGATTCACCTGGAAAAAAACCAAACACACAAAGGGTGAGAATGATTCTGCAATCAGAGGTCACTGACGGGCACTTCCCGTCAGAGCGCATCACTATTGCTCACTCAGTGCCAACCAGAAATAAATACACCAAATAAATACACCAATAAATACAAAACTGAACGCCGAATTACGCGTCAGCGGGTTATCTCTAACTGTTCCACTGCAATGTTATCAGGAAAGATAAATAAGCATAAAGATATATTCAGCAAGCGAAAGAGAATAAATAGTTTCTCAAAAGAGTTCCTTTGTTTTTTTCAGACAGTGAACCATCAGCTCTCACAGACTGCAACAGATTCTCTAAAGATCTCAACATTTTGTCTTCATTTATACTTAAGCCAAGCAGTATAAATAACATTAAAAACCTGGATTTTACTACTCAGTGACACCAACACCAATGGTATCTTACTCTATTTCTTTTCCACACATTTTTGCCTGGGTGTCAGTGATGCTACAAACTAGAAGGATGTGGAGAATCAAATTCTCTACGTTTTGGATTGTCCAAGTGACCCAATTATGATTGATTGGAAGATGACTACAGGAAAAGGTATTCTCTTGGGCTGTGGATGTTCCTAAAATCTTCTCAAGTGGAAGGAACTGTGACTTGGGTCCCCAGAAAATTACTTGAAATAGTAATTTAAAGGAAACAATGAACAATGGATGCAGACAGAGAAAAGCCTGGGAAATACATGCCTACATTAGGGGACACAGGCTGTCCATGAACACCCTACAGATGCCTGTCACCGGTGGAGAGGTTTTATGAGGAGTTGGGTTTGTGTGATAACAACTGGGAAGAGCCCTAAGTGATGCATCTCTCTGTGGTTCCTTACCATAGTCTTCTAGCAGCTGCTTCTGGAACTGTGATAATGTTAGTCGATCTTGCGGAGAGCTCGCGCCATCGTCATCAAAACACACTTGGTTCAGCTAAAAAACGCATCCAAAAAAAAAAGAAACAGAGATATTTCAACTTCACCTTGCACGAGGGATGCACGCAGAAGATATTTTGTTCCATCTGAAGCCTCTCCTAAGATTTGACCAACTGGCTAGAAACTACTTCTAGTCACAACGTCGGGTCCACCCATTGCTGGGAAGCAAAGATCTCTAAGGCAGCAACAGCAGAAATCCCTGCAGTTATAACCCGAGGGTCCTTCTGTATCTCTCCATGCCATCAAACTCCCATGCTGGGACTCTGAATACTCACTAAGCAATAATGAAAAGCAATATTTTTTTTACCTAGCCTTAACGAAGACATCATTCTATTCCCTCTTTCTGATAAAGAGGAGAAATGGGGAATGACCAGTATCTATCACGCCCCCACCCAAACTGCAAGGACTTTGGTCTGTAAAGATATTCACAGTGTCATCTCCTGCCACTTGACACCAACGTTTCACCCCTAATCCATCCAGAAAGGGAAATTCAAAGATCCTCACTGTACCAAGCTAACGTTACTTGTAAAAACAGCTGACAAAGGTGAGTGTCAAATGAAGAACACGACACTGCCAAAGACAACTGTCCCCAGCCCTTCACTGTCTCCAAAGTCAAGCCACCTGCGTGACATTAGTGCAGGACTCCAGCCTAGAACTGGGGAGGGTGGAGCAGTGCAGAAATGCAATACCATTTAGACCTGCCCTTAAAAAAACAAACAACAAAACAACAAGGAAAGCCAACAAACAGCAGCACGACCCCAACCCCCCCACTCACTTTTAGCCAAAGATAATCTTCTGTTTTATCAGCGACTTCACTCTGGTTATCTGTAATGTCACAGCGGCCGATAATACAGTAAACAGCCCTTTTGTAGGGGTCAGTATTATTTCTCAGGGCTCGTCTGTAATGGAGACGCAGTTTATTTTCTGTGGCAGGAGACAGCCTAAGGAAATAAGAAAAGATTGAAGGAGGAGACATGAAACCCACCTTTCCCTGTACGAGGAAACGCGGATACAAATCAGATTCACAGCAAAAGCATAATGACAGTAAGCACCGGCCGATATTTCCTGCACTTTCTATTTACATCTGTAGGTAAAAATTTTGCACACGTGAATTTAAAGGTATAATTAAAGTGATGGAGGATCATCTTCAAATACCCACTGCAGGGAAATAACATTAAAATCAGACGACAGTCTCTTTAGAGGTGCATTAATATTGTGGTAGACGAGCTATTTTTGTCCGACTGCTAGTTCATCATTTCAGAAAAAGAGAGCTCACAAAGCCTTTGAAACTCTTTGGGCTGGTAACTTCCAAGTGTGCAGGTCGTTGTACTATGAAGTCATTTGGGAGAGACATTTTCATTTTTATCATTAAATACTGTCATACTGTTCTTTGTCATTCTATTTCTTGTACCCCCTTGTAAGGAATTTTACAGGATTGAATCAATAAAGTGTGCTTCTAGACTAAGACAGTGTTTGTCAGATCTGTAGGCAAAGCAACTTTGCCTAGCTATAATAAAACCAAAATAAATCAATTACACTGTATCTCATTAAAGTGTTTACAATGAAAACAATGACAGGACCTTCACTGAGGTTTCTGGAACAATCTTATTATCATGAGCACTCCCAGATATTCTCTACAAACCACGTTAATTTCTAGAAGAATAACATGCCGTACGTTACTTGGTAAATGGCACTTTGATTATTTTTTTTTTCTTCTCAATCTGTTGTGGGTTTTTTCTTGGTTTGTTTTTGGTTGGTTGGTTGAGTTTTTTTCCTTTCCCCCTTTTTTTTTTTTTTTTGAAACATGCCAACTGGTGTCTTCTTCTATTTTCACACCTGAAGTGCCCCAATACATTCAATGTGTTGCAGGATGAAAATTTCCAAACATGAATGAAACTGGGTATTAGAAATTTGTGTCCTGGCACTTACCCGGGCCCTCCAGTTTCCCCCAGTTCCAGCCAGTACCTTAGCCCAGTGCCATTCCCCTGCAGGGAGCGCAGCTATACGGCAATATTTGATCGTGAGCTCGTTTGAAATTCAGTGCAAGTGGAAAGATTAAGCAAGGTAACCTAAATCCCCCTGGCAGAGCTCAGAGCACACCTGAAGATGCACAAACTCAACTGCTTGCAACCACATCAGCAGCAGTTTGGCCAGTGGCCTCTGTCAGTGATGGGCAGCAAAAACTGGGAGAGGAGAATAACTGCAAGAAAGACATACGAGTGAACAAAGGCCTCTAACAAACACTACTTGCTTTTACTGTGTGGCATTCTTACGAAAAGAGGTGTAGTAAAAAGCGTTCCCCAAAGGAAATTCAACTAAAATAAGCGACAGGGGAAATAAAAAGACACAGGATTCGTGAGAGCAGACTAAATCTGATCTATTGTATGCAGTATCCTACCCTTCCACAGGGCAGGTCCCTTGGTAAAAAAGCAAAGCTACATCACTGTCTTCTTTTTGAAATGTAAATTTTTCTGTATTTTCAAACAACTCTTTCTCTATGGAGATTCCCAGACTTCAAAGCCACAAATTAAAATATGCAAACTTCTTACATGTAATTGAGGTAGGTAATATAAACACCAGGCAGCCGCCACCACCAGAAGAGACCCGAGCTTCTTGCATTTCTACCACGCCGCAGCAATTCCCACCCCTCAACCTTCCCTAGTTCCCAGTTACCTTCTATCCTTACTGTGCATGTACTCCTGGAACCAGGTTTTAAACTCTCCCAGCTGGTGCTGTGCCCGTTTCACCACGTGCATGGCTGCAGCCAGATCTCCACAGCGCATGCAGTAGTAAATCAGTGCCCAGACGGGATGGCCTTCCACCTCACCATCCTAAAAATAAAGGAAGAAATGATTACATGTTTTTTTTTTTAAAGCAGCACGTTTGAATTAATTGTCTTTATCGTTTGCCTCATTCATTATTTCTGCCCTTACACCCACACATTGATTGTGTTGCAGAAGCCAGAGCTGATGAGGTTTAAGCCTTGTGAGAGCCGCGCGCGTTCTCGCAACGAAGGGTGGGACACTCTTCTGCTTGCCCAGATTTCAGTTCTCAGCGAGGTCCTGACACCCCCAGAACTAGCATTCAGATATCCTCCCCACCCCGGAGCTGGATTTAGATTACACCACTTGAGTTCTTAAAAACATTTGTACCGAAACAGAAAGACACCAAATTAATCACGGATCTCAGCGGGTAAGAAAATGACAGCTAGACTCAGCAATGCGGCTCCAATATTATAATTTATTTTGTTTCATTTAACTCTAATCTTTCAGCTCAGCCTGCCTGCTCATCTGGTAACTTTGTAGGTGTGCAAGTGAGTAGGACTCACTTTATTCAGATTTATTCAGATTCCTAAATAGAAGGCTTGGGTTACAATTTGTTGCATATTTAGTCATCAACAACTGGTGTCACCACCTTACAGTAAGTGCAAAAAAAAGAGAAAAAGGAAAACAGGGATATTACATTATAACATATTTTAATACTTGTTTGTTGATCTCTAAAAAGACCACCAGAAGAGACTATAATTGCTTGAATTTAGAACTCAAACTACTAGGCACCACCCTGCTTCGGGACTAGCTCTGAACTCAAAGGGATTTTGTCTACTATCTTCCATTTTTCCTAATGAAAAATTCTAGAGAAGGGCTAAACTGCCCGAAAAGCAGTTTAAACACTAGAAACCCCACTGGAGGCTGCAGTAGTTTCCTGGCTGCGCTAAAGCAAACAGATCTGTGTTATTATTTTAGCTCAGCTGCTGGAAGTGCTGTCCCTACCTGGAGCCCAGGGACGGGCGCGGGGAGTTTGATGTTCAGGAAGCTGCGGACGAGTTGGTAGGTCCCTGGGACTCCCCCCAGCTGAGCCTGGTGCAAGTTTCCAAAGACTGTCACAAAGGTGTAATTCTTGTAACTGAAAAACAAGAGAAGGAAAAGAAAGAGGTGAACAGAGTGAAATACACTTGTTACACATCCCCTGCCTCTCAGACCTGACGCAATTAGCCGTTTAGAGCAAATGACTTTGGTGGTCAAACATCATCGCTACAACGAAACGAGGCAGAGACTTGTGTTGGTTTAGGAAGATCCTTGTATTCAGCAGTCTCACAAGAACCCACATCTGGAGTTGTGGTGTACTGCTCCGGGTTCCTAGGAGGTTCCTCTCATTAGGTTCTCTTAGCACTGAATTAAACTCTATTACTTAACTGGCAAAAAGCCTTTCCATCCTAATGCTTTAGCTCTCAGTCTGTCTGTCTCTCCTCCCTGCCCTATGGACAAACAGGAGGGCCGTGGACTTACCAGAAAGATATCACAGAGGAAATGGGAATTTAGAGGAAAAATAACTAGTACGTGCAGCTTTGACACCACCTTCTAAAATAACCATCAAAGCCTTTAATCAAGGCAGGTCAATTTAACGAATACTCCTGTTTGGAAGCAGAAGTCTCAGAAGTCTGTCCACTGAAGGAATAGCTATAGAAGCAGCAGTAAGTTACAAGAAGGACTTTTTTTCTCTGCAGCACAGGATAGACTCGTGCAGCAGCAGGCTATAAAACCAAAAGGTTCTGCTAAACACAGGCAAGCATCAGTTTGTCTTGATAACTAACATCATGGCTGAGTTAAGCACGTGCTCCTCAGGGCTTGAGATGGTGGTTGCCCCAAAGCAACTATCGCAAGAAGAGTTGTGAGCAGCACTGCATCTCCCCCTTCTACACTTTCCCGGGAAAGAAAAGCTACAAAGCAAGGCACAGGTGGTGGGTTTTTTCTTTTTTTTCAAAAATGAAGTCTGCAGGGCCCAAGTTCCACAATTAGGAGGGTTGGGAGGGCAATATACGTAACTATTTCCTCGTTTCGGTTAGCAGCTAACGGCACTGTGAAAATTTAGCGAGTCGGATACTTGGGAAATCAGGTTGAGCACATTTGTCCCCAGTGCTGTCTGGTTTCTACCAGCACTAGCTCCTGGCAGTGATCAGCAATCACAAAGGCAGTAGAGAAAAGGGGATTTTTTTTTTTTTTTTTTGCCGAGGGGAAATAGATCTCTTTCCACAAGTGAAAAATCTTCACATAAATATCCTTAGGGAAGTCTATTAAACGGTGCTGCCTGGAGCATTCATCTTACCTTTGTTCCAGGAAGCGCAGAGCCTTCCTCACAAACTCCATACGCACCTCCATGTTGGTCCTGACCTTCAAGGCGTCGCTGGCAGGAACCAGGGTAACATCAGTCATTTGTTTCACCATGGTCCAGAACTCGGAGATGTTCTACAAAAAAGCCACGAGTACAGAGATGAACAAGCCACACTGGTTTGAGCTACGGGGTGTCTTGATGCGTAAGAAAAGCATCCAAACCCAAGAGCGACAACTGCTTAGATTTGTAATGGAGATAGGGGATGCAGTCATGAAGGTGAGACACTTCTGTCCTGCAGAATTCAAATTCCCCAGGTTTCTCTGCATAATTCTTGTGCAAGACGATGGCCATAAATATTGAACCTGCAATTGTCACCCAATGGACAATGATTTCCAAAACTAGGCTGGGTACTTGATGCTCAGATTCCTTCCCCATTTCCAGCTCCTACATCCCACTCAATAAATACCACATCATCATCATCAGCTTTCCACATCAGCAATTGCTCTGGCTGCCAGGGGAAATCTGGGCAATCAGCTGGGATGAGAAATACCTAAAGGACACTGATCACTTGGACAAAGACTCAGGTCTGGAAAAAAATGTTGAAAACCGTCCAGGTCTGCTCATTCGTAAGGACGAGATCATATCAGTATCTCCAGGATTAGAGTATCCCTGCTGAAACAGCAAAGTACCAAGAAGGAAAAGCACTTCTCAGTGCTCCAGCAAGGGCAGGCGCTTCATCTCCGTGCTTCAAAGCAGCAAGAGTATTCAAACTCACCGCATTGTCCCCAGCAAAGTGAACAGAGTTGCTCAAAACAAAGACACACCCCTGTACCTCAGATCTGACTGAAGCATCTGCCCTTCAGTTTCCCAACAGCTTTTTGCTTTCCCCTTTTGTTTTTTCATGGCTTGACTCTCCTGCAGTATCCTCCTCCAAGCCTTTCTCAAGGGTGGCCAGGTTTGTACGTTGGGTTTTTTGAGGTGGATCAAGGCAACGCAATTAAAGGAGTGGAAAAAAAGAAAAGCAGCATATCTTTGGTTTAAAGTCAATCCTAAGGGCTTTAGGCTTTGCCATGGGAGCCTCCTTCAGCGCTAGCAGAGGCTGGTTGAAGACCCTTCACTCACAGCTAAACACATTCAAAGCATATTAAAAGACCACCTTTTGAAAACCAAACACAACAGAACCCATTTAAAAGGAAAAGCAAGTTGGTTTCTTCCCTCCAACAGCTCATCACTCGTGATGGGACATCACAGTGAAACCAGGTCCTTTCCTTCCTCACTGCGTTAAGAAATTTTCACCGTGACCAAGTTCATGACAGGTGGGTCCTGCTGTACCAGAGAAGATTCCAGTATTTGCTCTGTGTTTTCTGTGGAGCCATGCATTATTTTTTTTTTTTTGGCAACATCAGTATCTTTCCACTAGTGTCAGCAGGCTGTTAAATCCCAGCTGAAAACAGATTAAACACATTTCCTTATGTTAACTCACTGGCAGTACCTTATCATCCAGCTCCGTAACGTTGGCGCAAAGGTCCACCAGGTTAGGCTGCAGATGTCCATTCACTATCTTCTCATTATAAATATAAATCTGAAACGAATCGAAAGCAAGCAAGTTTAACAATATGTGTTATTCCCCTTCCCTCCCTGCCCAGCCACAGCAGCAAAATCTGAACCTGGCTCCAAGAACAGAGTGTCCCCAAGTCCCTTCTGCTTCCCTCCTGCATTAACTGCTTCCAACCCCACGCAAGAGGAACCAGCACCCCGGCTGCCTCCTATGTGCTGACACAAAACAAACAGAATTTTGCTGGTTTGTGGCAGGATTAAGGGAAACCTGACCCAGGGAAATGAGAAAAGAAACCTGGCCCTCCAAAACCTGCCCTTAAACATAAATACACACACCCCCCACCCCATTTTCATTTAAATCTTGGTCTTAATTCAGCTTCTTTTGCTATTGTTCGTTCTACTCTCAGCCCAAAGACCTTCCAGCTACAGCTGAAAACAAACCCTCTCAATGCTAGAAAGGCAGTGCTGTTGTATTTTAAGTCCCTTTGGCATGCTATTTCAAAAGCCCAGGGTGTAAACACGCCGCGAAGCTCAGGATTGCAACCAGAACCTCGCACCAGTGAAACCACGTCCGTGACAGGGGTGTATTACAGTAGACATGAAACAAATGAACGTGCTATTAACGACCACTAAATCAAATGTAGACTTTTATCAGCTCAACCACATGCCCGAAGGCTTTGGGATTCATTCCTCCACAGTTCCAGTAACGGAAGGCAGAGACAGAAAACCAGCTGCTCACAATCACAGCAATTGTGTGCAAATTAAGACAAGGCTTTGTCTACGGCGATTCACGTACTCCATTGCGGAAAAAAATCAAGTCCTTCTCTTTCATTTTGTTTCCAACAGCTCCGGTAAACAGATCAGCTCAAATAACAAAAGTAACAAATTGGTTCTGTAAAGGTTTTATCAGTTTCCCCTGAAAAATTTCAGAGGGAGTCTAATGCTACCAGGCATATTAATTCATAGTTGAGGCACTAAAGCTGCTCAGAAGCAATGCCGTTAAAATGGGATAGAATTTGACAAACACCAGGATTAAGACTCCAGCATGTTGGTTTTTTTTTCCTATGGGCACACATCAGTAAAGCGACTTTCCACATGTGACAATAAAGGGATTATAAAGTCTTCGTTTCCATACATTGACACAAATTCTAAAAAAACTTTCTTTTTTTTTTTTAAAGGTTAAAAGAGTTTCAGTTTACTGTATGAGCATAAATGGTTTCTGCAGTCACATATGGTGTTCAGAATCTCCTTTTGACAAAAAAAAATCCTGCAGCAGACAGGGGAGTACTCTTCTAAAAAATCAGGCTAAATTTCTGTATTTTCCAATTGCATTTTAACTCCAGGCAGACATTTTCATGTTTTACCTACTGTATCTTCTAACGCGCTGCGCTCACAGGTCTTTATTGTCCCCCCCCCCTCTCTCTTTGTAGAAAATAATGTTTAACTCTGATTTTAATTGCCACTCACCTGACGAGCATATGCCATCTCCACGCTGTCCAAAGAGCTGCGACCCGGAGGACTGAGCTCACCGGCGTAGCTGGGCTGTTTCACGAGAAAAGTGTAAGAAGATAGAAAATGACTGCCATGCATTTTATCAACATCTCCACTTCTAAAGCACAACAGCAAAACCTGACAGAACCAAAAACAGGGTTTTGAACCATCTGAAGAGGAAAAAACGCAGCCTCACTGCAACACACCATTATCTTCCCAATATAGCTTAAACTTTCCGAAGTGACAGAAATCCTCCCGATTGAGTGCGCAAACCAACCATTAGCTCTCCAGAATTAGGACATCAGTGTCTCTCGACAGCATCTTATAATTTGAATTCTTTCCTTCTGTTTCTTGCAAGGTTGCTTATTGTCACGTTAGTGTCTTGCTGGGAAGCATCTAGTCTGAGCCTCCAGCACAGCAAGGACACGGAATTCAACAGACTAGCTCAAATGGACCCAGCCTAGCAAATCTGACACCCCAGCTGTCCCAGACACAGACACAAAATGGGGCTGCAGCATTCAATTATGTGCTGAAAAGTGCCCCACTGGCTGGTCAGCTGCAGGAGGAAGAAAGACGCTGGTAATATCCTGACCTGAAAAAAAAAAAAATCATCTTTCTATCCATAGAGACTATGCCAGGATTGAGATATTTTCAGTGTAGAGCAGGGAGGGACAACAGATGGAGACGTGGCATGGAAGATTCTTTTATAAAACTCAAGATATAACATGCCATACTAGTCTAATGCTGCATAAAGCTATCCTTCTAAGGGTCCCCTACAAACCACAGGTATGTTTTTGGTACAGCCACCACTGAACACGGATGTTCACCACTCTGGAGGAAGGAATACTCCCAATTAAGAACATAATAATCTCCAATGTTTCCTGCTTGCTAAAAATGTAATTCTTCATTTCAGCATCAGCATTGCAAGCCTTGGGCTTGAAAAATAGAGCACGATCATTTTAAAGACAGATGCCTTTGAGGTAAACAGTGCTTTAATATCAGCTGCTTCACAAGCAGCGCTACAGCCACCACGGTCTGAAGATAAAAGGGAGACAAGCTCAGTATAGAAGCATAATATTTATTATGAAGCCAACTGACATAGTTGGGGCAAATAAAGAGGAACAGTCAAGCTTTCAGAAAAACAACGACGTTTTCAGGTCTGGAACTGAAGCAAGGGCCTTTGAATTTCAGACTTTGGACCCAAAAGCTCATTTGAGTCTCCCAGGTATAGGCTGGTTCGGCAACAGATGTCACCTCTGGGCACAAACCTTGTTCAGGTGTCCAGCTTAGGGAGTCATGAGGAGCCAGGATGGTTCTTTACTTCCACCAGGAGAGAGGATGCAAAGCACATAATAAATACTAAACGTGGTCGAGCAAACACTGAGAAGTTGCCTTGGTTTGTCACCAGATAACTCAAATCCATCTATATTCCTCTAAACTGGAGCTCTCAGTCTTTCTCTTTTTCTGAGAAAGAGCAGGCACGTCTGCAGAGTTTGAAAATCAAGCTTTTTACCAGCAAAGCGGGTTACAGCCAGCTCCAGCTGCACATCCTCATTAGCTGTTAGCAAGAAATAGCTTTACTTTTCCTTACATTAGTCACCCAGAAGGCCAGTACTTTATCGTGGAGATGGGATCACATTCAAGTGCTGCCTAAGGACATGTTCTGCTCTCTCCTGGGAGAGTTCAGTTAAACGGGACCGACTCGCTGCCTGTACAAACAGACCACAAAGCCCAAATGCAATGGAAAAATCATTGTTTTCACTTTCAGTTTAATCAGCTTTAGTGTTCAGCTTTGCTGACCAACAGTCCTGCTCACGTGGATTTGAGGAAAAGACCTGAGAAACGGGTAGCTTTTCTCCAGATGGTGTCATCACTCAGTCGCCTGTTTCAAACGAGGATGAAATGCTGACAGGGTCTTCAAAAGAATCTCACTTTTTTTTTTTTGGGAACTGTAGCCCAACTTTGAAATGATATAATACAAACAGAGGAACTTCCAGACATGTTACTGATCAGTCTATGGACTCAGCAGTGTCTCGGTCATTCCCTAACGCTTATAGTTTTAATTTGAATTCAATTTATCTTCTATGGTGTAGGACTCCTGAGTGTATGTTCTTGCAAAGTCAATGGCCATCCACTGTCCTCGTCTGGGAGTTTTGATCAGGGAAACGTTGGCAATTGTGAATTTAAAGACCAATGGCCAAGGAGCTGTTCTGAGTTAGCTGGGAATTTACGTGAGAAGCTAAGGGCATTGACCTCTGTTATGAAATTAGAAGAACTTTGTGATATTTGTGATTCTGTGTAGCATACAACAGTCGATTACAGAAGAAAAAAATACTCAGTTGTGTTTCTCCCTGGTGCAGTGAAATCCAAATGAATGAAGGTATCAAAGCTGAAGCTAGACAAGCCTTTAAGATTGCTGGCATTAGCTTGTCACTGCGTTAATTTCTCAGTAATAACACGCTTTAAATTAGGTCCAACCTGATTATAAAATCAGGCAGATCACAGAATCACATAGGGTTAGAAGGGACCTCTGGAGATCATCTACTCCAACCCCCCTGCCAAAGCAGGGCCACCCAGAGCAGGTCCCACAGGAACGTGTCCAGGTGGGGCTTGAATGTCTCCAGAGAAGGAGACTCCACCACCTCCCTGGGCAGCCTCTGCCAGGGCTCTGCCACCCTCACAGCAAAGAACTTCCTCCTCATGTTTAGGTGGAACTGCTTATATTCAAGTTTGGGCCCATTTCCTCTTGTCCTGTCCCTGGGCACCACTGAATATTGCCCTGGCCCCATCCTCTTGACACCCACTCTTTGAGTATTTAGAAGCATTGATCAGATCCCCCCTCAGCCTTCTCTTCTCCACACTAAAAAGACCCAAGTCCCTCAGCCTCTCCTCGTAAGGGAGATGCTCCAGTCCCTCATCATCCTCGTAGCCTCTGCTGTACCCTCTCCAGCAGTTTCTTCTGGAACTGGGGAGATCAGAACTGGACCCGGTGGTCCAGATGGGTCTCCCCAGGGCAGAGCAGAGGGAGAGGATAAACTCCCTCGACCTGCTGGTCACACTCTTCCTGATGTCCCCCAGGATGCCATTGGCCTTCTCGGCCACAAGGGCACATTGCTGGCTCATGGTCATCCTGTTGTCCACCAGGACTCCCAGGTCTTTCTCCTCAGAGCTGCTCCCCAGCAGGTCAGCCCCCAACCTGTCCTGGTGCAGGGGGTTATTCCTCCCCAGGTGCAGGCAGATGCATTTAGACCTTGGGCAGTATAGAAATGTCTTACCAAAAACCCCAAAGAAACCCCACTTCTTCTTTTAGCAGCTGAACTTCCACTAAAAATACTCTTCACACTCACTCCTAATGGATACTGATATTCAGAAGCATTAGCATTTTTCTTTCAGTGCCAAATCATCTGACACAAATTCCTTTAAACCCACCTAAAAACCGACAAATTCTTTGTTCTAAAGAACAAAGAAGCTGTTAAAGCAGGTTTCCTGGGAAACAGACACGATGGCAGAAATAGCGCTTTGCAGCCTTCCCCTACGCTGTGCCAGATAAATTGCAGAGTTATTTAAAGTAACGCTAAATTATGGACGTTGTCATTAATTACTGATGAGGTTTCATCTTCTAAAGCAAGTGAAGAAGGGTACATTGTGACTTAGTGTCACTTTTCAAGCAGTGCCCAAACACTAGAAACATAAGGACTGGGGCTTTGCTTTGTGAATCTGGTGCCTTTTTGACTCCGCTGCCGCTTTGCAGCACCAAAGAGCATCCACGTGTCGCCGCTCCGGAGCACGGGGTGTCACCCACGGGTTAGAACCCACTGGGAAGGAGCTGAATTCAGAAGCACACGCCTGAAAGGAAGAAATAGCTGCTCTGGAGCTTGGAGCTTTTTTGGTTTTTTTTCCTTTCCTTATTCCAGTTTTAATTTTACCCTCACTGTAACGTTTTGAGGCTCGCTTATTAACAGTGTGACACAGCTGAGAACTGCCACACTGAAAACAAATTCTTTAAATGTCCACTACCACCTTGGAAAGTCCTTTCCTTCAGCAAGGAAAAAAAATTCAGGAACTCAAGAATTTGTCTTGCTTTTCTTTCCTATGCCAGGAGCCATGGGAACAAGCTTATTTCCTACTTTTTTCCATCTCACACTCGCGTTCTGGCTTCATCTTTGAATTATTAAACTTTAAAAAAGCGCTAGCTCAACTGAACTCTCTGGTGGCTGTGCTAAAAGGAAACCTCAAAAAGCAAGCTAAAGCAGTGAGTCAGCGTGGGGATGGCTGTTTTCCACTCTTCACCCCAAACTGCAGAAACGGAGAGCCATGCAGGCAATTCTGCTGCAGCTGGTACCCAACGTTTGGAGAGACATCCCCTAGGAGCTAAAAGGGGGGAAGCAGGGAATGGGAGGATGTCCTTTGGTGGCAAGACAGAACTTTCCAAGTTTTCTAGGGAAAGATTGTGAAAGATGTGTTGAAAAGAGCAGCTAGGTGCATATAGAATCATCTGTCAGGTCAGGCTCTCAAGCTTAACTGGAGCTGCAAAAGGAAAACCAGAGAGGTGGGTAAAGCACAAAGGACTGCAGAAGTGCAAGTGCACACACACACACACACACATCTCTCTGCATCTCCAGCCTGGTACTGCTTTAACAGCTTCTGCTGGTTCTATCAACTGCATTTGCTTCTCCCTGCCCTGAATTTAGGTCTTTCCAAAATATTCTTCGGCACCGCAATATTTATTCTGAATATTATCCACCCGTGAAAGCTGCAGCTATATTGCACTGCCGCCACATTTATTTTTTTTTATCTTGAAATTCATTTTGCCTAACGATGCTGCTTTTCAAAGGAGTCCTCCCTTCATTTGTACCCAGCCGAGCGTTCAGCTTCGCTTACACACCGAACCACGTGCATCCCAAGATGAATTATTCATCATCCCTCATATGCATATGCACATTCCTCGGCAGAAGTCCGGGCAGACATTTTGTCAGCCCTCCAAATGGCTTGGCCAGTAGAGGCGGCGAATAAACCAGGCAGGAGACCGAGCTGGAGAAAACACCATCAAAATACGCGGCGGTGCAGTGGAGAGCATCCTGCAGTCCTTGGGATTTAAGGGATATGATTTAAGGGGGAGAAGAGAAACCGAGAGTGACAGCGTCTCTCCATCACTGCGGGAGCGGGTTGTTTGACAGCAGGAGTGGAGATGGAAGAGAGAAAAACCTGGAATAAGAGGACAAAAGAAACGCCTCGGCCCCTAGTGGAAGCTCAGAATAAACACCTTGAGAGTATAAGTGATACCTTGAAAACAAAACCTGGGCTTTCCTCCCTTTTCCCCCAAAAGCACCTTTTTATTAGCTGTGTTTTTCCCTTGCGGGAATAAAGCCAGGTTGGAGGACAGGGGGAGCAGAAAACCCTAATGGCAAATCCTGTGCTAGGTTCTTTGAATCATGAGCTTTGCCTGTTAATTGGTCTTATTTCCATGAATAATGTGTTGGTATTTCACTCTGCCCAAATTAGCTTGCCCAAAGCTTGAGAATTGGCTCGCAGGCAGACCGGCCCCCCTGCTGCATTTGGATCTCTGCCTTTTCAGTTGATTCTCCATCTCCAGAGGATATCAATTAAACCTCCACTATATTCTACAGGCTGTGTCTGTTTGTGTCACACACACACAAAAAACTTATTTGACTGGCACAAGGCTTTAGAAGAACAACCTGCTGTGGGGAGGTTAGATAACAGGCTTTTAACGCAGTAGATGCACTTCAAACCTCTCAGACCTTTGACTTCTTCAGGCTAAGACTAGAATATATCAAGGATTTTAAATGCTCTTGAAATGACATACTGATACTACAAGTGCTTTGAAACACAGAGTGGAGTATTATTGAGTGATAGTGTACATTGAGTCTTTAAACTCATTCATGACAAACATTAGAGGGTTTGTTTTTTTTTTCCCCCTCCCTCCTACCAATTTGATGTTCTGCACCTCGAGCGCCGGGGACTGGGGACAGTGTCCATTTCAACACCAAAACACCAGGAAAAGGGTTTTACTTTTTCAGAGCAGGTTATTAAATTGCTTCTGCTCACAGTCAATATCCACACTTGGGGAAGGAAAACCCCACCGCAGTAACTCGCACCCAACCCAAAGATGTTGGAAGCTCTCAGGATAGCTGCCAAGGCTTTGGACTCACATCCGAAAATAATAGGAGAGCTGTTCCTAGTTTTTTAAATTAATTCAGCCTGCATTATTTAGCATTTCTAATATTGGAAAGCTGGACAACCTTCCGAGAAGTCACAGTGAAGTATCAAGTAAAATACTTTCTGGGGAAGACAGCTTCTATAAAAAGACATACGCTAACTGGGATTAACCTATATTTAAAAGAACAGTAATCAGAAAGGGACATTTCATTAACAACTTTAATTATTTCCAAATCCCTATACAGGTCATACCCCATTAACACCAAGGGCTTTTTTTTTATTATTTATTTTAATGCACTTTGCAGCTCTATAAGTCATTCCAATGAACAAGATGATATATTTTTTTAAGAAAAAAGGTGGGGTGGGGAACGTGGCTATAAAAACCTGGCCTGAAAGCACAGCAATTTGCCCCCCCCAGTGCCCTCCTCTCAGGGTCCCCAGGCCTCGTGGAGCATCGTGCAGGGGCTGTAAGTGTGTGCTCCAGGGATCCCAGCCCGTGGCTGATGCCTCGAGCTCAGAGGGATGGAGTTCCCACAACTCCGCACCGAACTCTGCTTCCCTCTGCAGCACTCCGTTTAAGAAGAATAAACTGTGAAGCTTGAAGTTAAAACATTCCTTATCTTATGGTACAAGTTGCTAGTCAATACTTTTCCGTGTTAAACACGGGGTCAGTCTTGCCCAATAGATTTGGTCCCTCCTGGCTTAACCTTGAATTGCTCAACACTAGAGGTCTTAGCAGCACAAAATTTTAATCTGCGCTACCCGAGGCAGCAAGGTAAAAAGGAAAACATACTCCTTTTTTTTTTTTTTCCTTTGAATATTCATTTGGTTTTGCCAGGAAACCTGAGAGACTTCATCAGGCTTCTACAAGCCATAAACCCTGGCTAGCGCAGCGTGATAGGGGAAAGAGACATTCCAAGCCCTACGTGGAGCACCTGAGAAACTGTCTGGTCTCACCAGCGTTGCAAAGGTTTCCTGAAGGTGAAGTTTACCCCAATGTGGTTTCTGTCCCCTGAGTATATTAACCCAACAGGTGTCAGCATGATGAAGCTTCCAAGCTTGCAGAGATGTTGTTTAAAACGTCGCTTCAGCAAGAGGAGCTCCACTGCTGCTCTACCCATCAGTCAATAAAAACCATCAGAAAGGTTTGCTGTTTTGCTAGACAATGCATTCTGCTCATCAGGGCCCTTCTGGGATTAAACAGAGTTTTGATATTTTGCGTTTCCACACAGTTGTAGCTACAGAATAACCCAGAGGTGGTTTCGGCAGCGCTGCCAGCTGCACACATGTTGTGCACAACACTGTACTGTGTTTAGAAAGACAGAGTTACCTCATTTTCCTGGGTGAAATCCAGAGCATCTTCCCCCGATGCGAGCAGAGTATGAAGAATCCTTTGTTTCACCTGTTCCCATTCCACCAGCATTGACTCTCGATGATACTCCTCGGCCATAGCGAAAGTCTGTGGGTGAAGAAGAAGAGCTAAAGAACACCCAGAAACACCAAGCAACCTAGTTCTGCTATTAATAGACCAGCTCAAAAATTAAGCAGAAAATAGATAAACCAACCAGGTCAGCCCTCAAGAGCTAAGGATGTGCTGCACGTTATTTTAAAAGGCTTTCTGTTCAGGTACGAGGGGATTCAGAAAGTAGGTGTGTGTGGAATTAAGACAACCCTCACATACCCAGCTGGTAAAAGAGTGAGTCTGTGTCTCTCCCATGATACTGCAACACACAGAGAACGTAGCAGCCTGGAAATCTATAGGTTTCTCTCTTTAATTTAGCAGTACAGACACGATATCCAGGTCATCCCCGATCCGCGCCGTTTGTTGAGAGTAACTTCTCTAATGGCAACCAGATTTTCATCTCCCCGGAGGCTACAAAGGTTTGACTTACTGCATCCTTAAGAGATGGGTCTTTATGGCCTGTATTTCATTTTCAGGTCTTTCTGAGTATGTTTTTCTTTTAAATGGGAAATAGAATAAAATAAAAGTATTAAGGAAAATTAACCAGTGCCAAAGAATCAGAAAGTCTCTCTCATCAGGAATGGGACTCAGGAAAGCACGTTGGAAAATCGCATCCTGAGAAGGAACATCCTTTTACCTTTAAAATGGCTGATGTGCTACATGGTCTTCAGCTCCAACTGGGGAACTCATGGAAGGAAACAGCTTTTCCCCTCAATATTCCTTATTTTGGCAATAGGATTAGGATAGAGAAGATGCTTCGCTACCTTTCCTGTTATTGTTGGGACGATGTTAACTAGCAGCCTCGAGTATATCGGGACAGGAAATTCAGAATATTTCCACTAATTCTAAATAGAGAATAAGCTATATTGGATCTTGCACCTCTTTCTCTTTCCCAACCTTCCCTTTCACACAGCTTTGTGCTGCAGGTACGTAACTAAAGGGCTTGGTTGGCCGGGTAAGTTTTTAATCTCATTAGAGCCCACTGTTAATACTGTCAATTAAGGGGCGAAACATTCCCCGGTGTAAATGAATTGATAAGAGGCAGTGACATTTGGCAAACATTTAATTACGGTGCGTACATCCAACTACAGTGTAAGATTTGTGTTCCTTTGTTTTATAATATAAACTCACTTCACACTGTCACGGTAGAATATAGGTCTTTATCCTTACCTTCACTATAATCATTCCAACAGGGTTTTCAGTAGGCTTCAATAATTACAGTATAATTATATGTAATTAAAAATAATTTAATAATGTTTAACTACTATTTCTTATCATTTGGAAGAGACACGGGCTCGGTTCTAAACCTGCTGCCCCAAGTGCAGGTGGAGGGAAGCAATCGTAAGAGGAGCAGCGGGAAGCAGGCAGTGACATTTCCCAGCAGCGGCTTTAAGACAAACAAGAGGCAGGGTTCTTCCACGCTGCCTAATTCCAGTGTGGAAATCACTGCCCACGAACACGGCAGACACCGGAAGCATAAAGAGATTCAGAAACAGGATCAGATGAATTTCACATCAGAAAACAGCTTCCAGCATTCATCCCTTCGAGGGCAGAAAACTGGACTCAGCAAACCCTGAGCCTAAGCGGCAATTCCTGCGTTCTTATTATAGCATTTTCTTCAAAACCTTTTTTTTTTTTAGTTTTTCCTGTATGAGAGATTTGCTTTGGACAGCGTGATGCAGTATGGTGTTCTGGCTCTTCTACAGACACAGGAATCAAACCTTACAGCACGTCTGCTGCACTGGCCTGAACGTGGTGGTGTGTACTTCAACTCCTGAAACCTGGAGAAACAGCTACAATAAATTCATTTATCACCTTCGCTGCGTGGGAAGTCAGCGCACACGGCATTTCTCCAAGGAAATAACCCCCACATCCTCACATTTTCATCTCTAGGAAAGCCAGCATCCAGGCGGAGAGGGTCGGAGTGAGTGTGCTGCGCCTTATGAATAACAACTGCTCTGCTCAACCAGATTTAAAACACCACGAGCCTCCTGGCATGTTGAAATACAGCTGACATATTTCTCTTGGAAGTTCTATGTATTTCCTAATGTCTAGTTTTTCTATATTCTCACTACGGGCCTCTGAAATGTCACTAGTTTTATTAAATATCTAATTTATTAATTCCTTAGGGGGTCTCTCCCTTTTTCTTTTTTTTTCAATAGAAGGTGTTTGCTTCCAACTTACCCTCTTCCTCGACTCTTCAATGGCTGACAGCAAGGCATTATCTTTTTCATTCTTCAGGAATCCCTGCAGAAAAGGAGAAACAGAGCTTCAGTCAAAAAAAAAAAATCAGCCTTGGCACTAACCTCAGCCACGTAACTGTGGCACTCAGCTCTTTCAGCTCCGAGAAGCGCTGGCAGTTCTCCCCAATCCACTCCTGAGAAGTTTAAAGGTCACCGTCCTTCACCAGAGGTACAGCAAGATGCCCATACAGAGCCACGTGAAAATGAAAACGCATTAATCCCCCGTTTTAATATGCATTAAATCCTAGTGAAATGGCCAGCTTCTATTCTCTTTTATCTCCGTGTCCCAGCAACTGCTTCCCCTTGCTCTCCATTCGAGGGAGCGAGGATGGAAGCTGGTAGGAGCGATAAGCCGAGATAAGATTGTTGGACTTGAGTATGTCGGAAAGAAATAAAAAATAAAAAAGGCTTTGACTTGGCAGTTTCAGGCAGGAGTGGAGCTCTCGGAGGCCCGATAGGAACTGTGAAAAAAAAAAGCCTTAAAAATAGTCAGTTGAGGAAGGATGGAAATAACTAAATGGCTGGAAAGCATACAGGAAAAGTTTACTGCGCAGTCTCTCTCTACAGCTGGAGCGGGGAGAAAATAATACATAAGAATTATATTTTTAATCTCAAAGAGGTCAGGTGTACGTGAACAGAGGCGCTTGTTAATCCTTATCCCAAAGGGTTAATCCTTATCCCAAAGGTTACTTTTGTGACTCATACTAGGAAACACACGATATTTTAAATTTTAAACAACTAGCCATGGGGTAAAGTGCAGTAACACACACAAACAGGAAACCTTTATTACACCCCGACTTGAGTATCTTTATTTTGTGTTCTCACTGTTACACCACCAGTTCAACAAACCAGGTCGATCTGGACTCCCGGACTTCAACTTAATCATTATTCAAATGGTAAAAAAGGAAAAGAAGCCTTTGTCTCCCTGCGAAGTAATCAGCTATAACATTATCAACTCCATTAAGTGCTAATATCTTAAGAGTCTCTACGCTTACTCACGGCTCTACAATTAAGAGCCGTTAACGAAGGCAGGAGTGGGAAGTCAGTGTTCCATGCTTTATGCTTTTCCAGTGAGGAGACACAACTGCAGCAGTGTCCGACGGAACTCGTCAGGAACTGGGAGGCTTTTCCTGCCCTTCGTTTTCCACGTTTTCCTGCAAATAAACAGCTCCCTCCCCAATATCTGCCAACGTCTGCACCGATCCATACAATTTAGGTAGAGCTTGGGATCTCCAGAGGAGCACAGAAACTTGCTGTCAGAGGGATTTAGACCTTCAGGAAAACAACTTTAATCTTAGGAACCATCCTGCAGCAGCAGTACACGTGAGCACAGCTATCAGAGATTGCTGCTTGGCTCAGGGAGGTGAGGAGGGCTTGAAATCTCCCCAAACTGAAGAAATGTGGCAGGAAAGCATGCTGCAGAGACGTGCTGTCTGCCCTCCTGCTACCCAGCACCAGCATGTGAAATAAAGGGCATCCCTTTCCCTCTGAAATATGTAGAACAAGCAGTCGAGCTATGGGAGAGCCTGTGACCCCCTTCAGCTGGAAATAGGAATGTGACCCCTTTCTGCATATGAGAGATAAAGATACAAGAGATATATATATCTATATATTCTGTATATGAGAGATAGAGAACAAACTGCTGTCCTCTGAGACGGACAGATGCTGCCGTGTCCTCCCCCCCAACCCCAAACCAGCCCCTGAATTACACAGGGAAGACGGTGGCCACTTCTACACAGTCTGTGCTTCGTTTCATCACCTGCCACATCCCGATTTATTGTCAGACAATGCCCACAGAGAAAGCACAGTTAGGGTTTGAAAAAAGGAAGCTAAATCCAGACCCTTCCACGCGTCTGGGGACCAACTAATACAGTCACCAAGGCAAGGGCCACTGCAGCCACCCATGGGGACCAAGATCTGATCTTAGCTCCACGCAGGAGAGGTGGGGAAGGATGGAGACACGGCTTTGTAAGGCTTCTCCATGGGTGGGAGGACTCTGGGAGGGCAACAAATTCTTTTTTCTTTTTTAATTTTATTTCCCCCCCTCCGACATGAATTGGAGAAAAATTATTTGGCGTTATAATGAGCAGTGCTTCTAGACCTTCAAAGCACTCACCAACACACGAGCAGAAGCCACAGCCACGTTTCTGATGGCAGGGCTGTGATGCTGCAGAGAACGCTGTGTGTTTGCCGTATCCTAACAACGCTGCTAGTTTTACAGGGGGAAAAAAAATCCCACCCTCATCTCTAAAATGCAGACCTACAGCTATCCGGATGCGACGGAAGGTGTTGAGCACACCCAGCCAGGCACAGCAGCTTGCCAAGGTCCTGGCTGCCCTGTCTCCCCGACGTTCTGGGAGCACTGAGCTCCTGAAAGCCTCCAGAGATCCAAGTCCTACCCTTGGTCCTCTCTTCTCCTTGGAGGGATGTGTGTCCTGAGCTGAGCAGGAACCTGCATAGAAAGGTCCACACCGACGATGGTAATCGGCAGGGGAATTTAAGATGTGCTTGAACTTCCCCTGAAGTCAGTAAATCCAGGGTGAGTATCTTTCTTAATGAAAGCTCCCCGCTCCAGGAGAGTTCACCGGGTCCGTTTTAAGGGATTACATTACACCGAACGCCAATTAGGGGACGATAATTGTCTTTTTTCAATCTCAAAACCTACTCCGTTAGCAAACGAAAATCCTCACACGTTCAAAATAATACCCGTAATGCCTCACTGAGGAGAGGTACGTGTTAAAAAGGTTGCCCTATGCCTCGTGCTAAAACATTATGACTGCAGCATGACAACTGCCGCAGCAGTTAATTACAGGCTAATTGTTAAACCTCAGAAGAGGGACTTTGAGCAGATGATGCTGGGGCTCATCTCAGGAGATGACTCCTGCTTAGTTAAGGCCAAACAAGAGGTTGTCACTCCAGGCTTTGGTGGCCAAAATCTCACCCTTTAAGAAAGTGAGGAGCGTCCGGCTGCTCTAATGGTATTTATTCCCTGGGTTTATGGCATTGCCACCTAGTGGTAAGTGATGCTTTGGGCACTGGACATTTAGATTTCACGGGTGTATATAAACGCACATAAATGTCCATCTGCTGTAAGAAAAAGCAAAGCTCTCTGGAAGAAGGAAGGGCAGAAGGCTGGAAGAAACGCGCCTTACGCTAGAGAATTGTGGTCCACAAAAAAACAGCTTCAGGGGTTCACGTGTTTCTTAAGCCTGGACCTTGAAGAGCGCTGGTTGCGCTCACCGAGTTACACCTACCCCTGGCTTAAAAGCTTTCTGCAGTCCCAGAGGCAGGGTTTGACTTGGCCAGGAAGGTTTGTGGAGCCTAACGAGGATACGGCAGGACGGTGTTTGGCACGCACGGGACAGGAGCTGCCCTCTCCAGGGAGATGCTACCGATTGTACAACCAGCTTCATACTCAGCATCCAAAGAGAGGAGCAGGAGGAGAACAGAGACATCGTTAGGAGACAAAGGGCTATTTCACACTGGCAGATGGCAAAGACAGGAAGAGCTAACACCAGCACGGCTGAAACCTCAGAGGTGAAATCCCCACCTTGCAGCTCTCCGTGCCGTCGCGAGGCAGCCCAACGTAGCCTGGATTTTGGTGGAAACTGAACATTTCTTATTTCCCCGAGGCAGGTTTACGCAAAGAGCTCGCACAGCCCTAATGTCACATCATGCTGTCCCGCTTTAGTGAGTGGCATTTAATTTTCCTCTCTGTTACTGCGGGACTCCCACACGTTCTTCCTGCCTCTCGTTTGGAAGGGAAGCAGCACAACTCTTCTCCATCACAGGTTCTCCGCAACACTCGCTGCTGAATGTTTCCTACACATGGTTTATACAGTATCTGATGAGATGGTGTTTGCAAAACAGGGACACAGGCATCGAAATACACCCACTCTCCCACCTCCAGGTTCCCATTTTCCACATAGCTCCACTTATTCTTGCACGTCTACTGGCTCTCAGCGCCTTTCCCCAGCAGCTTTCCCCTAGTTCCTCTTGGATCTCTTATCCCTTGGATTCCAGCCTGATGTTCTCACCTTCTCCTCCTTCTGCTGAAACCCTGCCTCGCTCGAGGATGGTTTGTAGAGGTGGCCCCACCAGTGGAGGGGCAGGACCCCTGGGAGGCCACACCATTGCCGTGCTCCTTGCTCCGCTGTCATTTCTCATCTTGGGGCATCCTCTGCCCAACACAGGCTGATGTGACAGGAACCAGCACCTGCCTTGCTCCAGCCTGAATTCCAGCAAGAAAAGCGTTCCAGTAACCAATTCATTAGCGGTAGGAAAGGCCAGGCGTGCACCGATTGTCTCTTTTTGACAGGAGATTGAAAGTCTCCTCCACTCACCGCAGTAAATGAGGTTAGTAAACTCTCTCCTGGCTGGTAGAAGCCTCCTAATTACTTCCACCAGCCAGGCCATACTTTTAATACTTGATCTTAGTATTCAAGCTGTCAAGAGAAGGCGAATGTTGCCAAATAGTATACTGAGGCCTTGGATGTTGACAGCAACGCTTACTTTTTCACTGGCAAGGGAAGAAAGGAGAAAACGAAATGAACAATCTGGGGCAGTTGCAAGTCAACTGCTCTTTGATTAAAATACTTCCAAATGCTGGATTTCCAGTAGATCCAGTGGAATCCTGCAAAGGACCAGTGGGGATGATGATTATACGGGTAACAAAAGTCACGTTTCGGCAATGGTTTGGGAACAGTAGCTCCAGATGAAGGCACCTGATTTTATTACCTCTACCAGCAATTTTAAGAAAGGATTTGCTAAATACAATCCTACTGCAAACGTGCATGTGTCTGAGCACGCTCCCAGGATGGTGCAGAGCATTCCTGACCACCTACTCTCTGGGAACAGAAAATGAAGCAAAACTACCCGGAACCCACTGCCACAATAACAGACCACACTGTGTAATATTGCTTTTTTAAAATCCAAATTATTGTTTATGCTGAGGCAAGCATCAATGCTTGCTGGCTGGCTTTAAACAGCCAGGCGGACGGGCCCGTGAGCAATGGTGTGGCCAATTAATGTATTCCCAAGGACGGGCATTTTCTTTTTGCATGGATCATTCCAGAGTCTCTTGGAAGCTTCTGTAGGGTCTTTGTAAGATTTGTTTTACAGAAAGCATCAGCTTTTGCTAAAAACCACGCAGATAAGCAGCCTCACTACCTACTTTGGCAATACAGTGTCCTTCAAAGCGACAAGGCAGCTGCCCAAAGATCAGCTCCCAAACGCAATGAGCTCAGAGCATTTGGGAAATTGGCTTTCTCCTTAGAGGACTTGGGATGGCAAAATTGCTACGGGGCCAAAGCAGAGAGGAAGAGAACCCAAGGAAGGGTAATTTACCAGTTTGTCTCACATCAAAGCTGTGTGAGAGACAAGGAACATTGTACACAGCCACAAAGGTCCACTAAAAAGGACGAGGCTCGTTCCACAGCCGCATAAAGTCTTCAAGTCAAGAATTTAGCAGTATGAAGTTTTCCCAGCCTAAGAGAGCTGAGCTCATCAAACTACAACACACATTTCTCAAGTTCCTCACCTCTGCGTTTAGAATGGAAAATCCTGCAACCTTTTTCTAAAAAAATGAATTTACTGTTGACTAAAACTGGAGAAAAAGCCGGGAAAAACCGGAAAGGTTTGCAGTTTGCTAAGACCCAAGAACAAGCTGTTACATCACAGAGTTTCAAAGCCGTGTTGAAGCTTGAGAAGGAAAACCACGCAGACTAATAGCTCTAACACAAAACTGGGCTACTACAGGCAAACACTGGGCTGCGGCAAGAGTTGCTGCTCCGCTCCCTGCCTTCAGAGGGGTCTTGAATTACGTACCCCCATACCCCGAGTCTGTGCTTGTATTCAAACATTCAATTCATTTGAAAGCCATGGTGGGAGAGCTCTTCCCCACCCTGCAAGCAGAGAACATTTCAGTGGCACATTAAAATATACAAACACTGGCCTAATCTCTGCTCCACTGCGTGACCAGTAATGACTTTAAAGGATATTTGACTTTTTAAAAGAGCTTTCTGCTCCAGCCAAATCAAAATTTTGCAGAGCTGCAATACTATCACCTTTCATGATGGAGGAGAAGCAACACGGACCTCACTGCGGCGGCAGCAAGAGATACAAGAGCCCGTGCGGACCGAAGAAAGGGGACTACCACTTGTCCACAAGCCTTCCTTCAACAGGTTGGGTGGAATCATGGAAGATGCACAGCAGCAACCTTCACTGGAGGCACGTTCTGGGGCAGGAAGGGGGCTCCCCTACCCCACCATGGGTGTAATGCTCAGGTTTGAATGCAGCCTTTAATCCCTGTCGCAGGGTGAGCTGTAGGCAAATATTTACAAAGTGCTCACTGCTGCAGGGTAGTGCCAGCAATGGAAAAATTAGTACTTTTTTTGAGTGTTATTTTACTAGTTTAGACTGTTTGATCTGTGAAACTCATGCAGGTTTCACAGTAATCTTCAGACCGTAGGCAGGAACATTGGATTTTGCTGTGTTGGATAAATATCATTATTCCTTCTAGCCGTGACAGGAAAACCTCAAACTGTGGAAAGCAGTGCTCCTCGGGAAACCACAGATCAGCTCCTAACAGAAGCTGGGGCAGATGGTGCATGCTCTTTGACTTTTGTTGGGACTGTTTGGATCTGGCAAGTGGAGACTGGAAACATGCTCCTTAGACAGGGAAACAGTCTTCGGGGGGAAAAAACCACAAATACCTCTTAGCTCCTGCTTCAGCCAGGAGATGATCCGTTAAGTGCAGAAGAGCTAATATCAAACCATCCAGGTCTGATCTATTGCAGCACAAGAGGGACATGGAGCTGTTGGAGCAGGGCCAGAGGAGGCCCCGGAGATGCTGGGAGGGCTGGAGCCCCTCTGCTGGGAGGACAGGCTGAGAGAGTTGGGGGGTTCAGCCTGGAGAAGAGAAGGCTCCGGGGAGACCTTGGAGCCCCTTCCAGTCCCTAAAGAAGGGGGGCTCCAGGAAAGCTGGGGAGGGACTCTGGATGAGGGAGGGGAGCAAGTTTGACACTGCAAGAGGGGAGATGGAGCTGAGATGTGGGGAAGAACTTGTTTGGTGTGAGGGTGGTGAGAGCCTGGCCCAGGTTGCCCAGAGAAGCTGTGGCTGCCCCATCCCTGGAGGGGTTCAAGGGCAGGTTGGAGGGGGCTTGGAGCAAGCTGGTGTGGTGGGAGGTGTCCCTGCCCAGAGCAGTGGGTAGGATCTGAGTGGTCTTCAGGTCCCTTCCAACCCAAACTATTCTATGACCCACCATCACACCTCACACCCAACTGCAGCCCTCTGAAAGGCGTTTGCAACAGTCAAGGAGAACGGAAGGGGTTTGCAGCACATATAAGCAACATTTACCATGAAACATACAGGGAGCATGGCTTTATCGCACTCAAAATGTCTAGAAAAATACCATTGTTCATATTTCCTACTGGAACAGTGTGCCAGGAGCTCACACAGCAGCCCCAAAATTGAACTCTCACAGCTACACCTTCTGCGTATAAACAGAGATCAGCACCGCCGGCAGGAAAGATGACTCCGCTTAATTTTAATTTCTTCTAATTCAACATCGGATGCTCCGTGAGTTCAGGCTTTCACGCACTAGAAGACCTCAATATTTCACTGAAAAAGGGGCTTCACTCCTAACGCAACATGGAAATGCATTGCAGTGTTCCCACACATTTTAAGATTTTTACAAAATCAGAGAAAATTTGCAAAATTGCACAAACCCAAGCATAATGATTAAAATGAGTGAAGTAGGACACGCAGTTCTAAAGAACACCAGTCACAATGTATGTAATTTATATATTACTTATACATTGTAGCTCATCATTGAAATATTAGTAGTTATCCGTACTATTTGTTGTGTCTTTCCCCTTCAGACCGAAACCAAAATAATGTCAATTACACAACGATTAGTCTCTCATCTCCAGGCTCTAAAAATCTTTGCCCTGTCATGTTGGGTTACGCAGCGCATGGGAACGCTCATCTCAGTGGGTTTAGCAGGCTTTTTTCAAAGTCACAAATGCTTTAATGGCATAAACCCAACATAATACCTATTTTAACCTAAAATTTTACACCAAAGTTATTCAGAACGAGGTTCTCTTCCACGTCCAATTATCAGCCTCCACTGCAGATCTCGTTTTTGACAGCAATTATTAACGTGATGCAAAAATAGTGTAAGCAACAGTGGTACCTTCTCCAGTGAGTCTCACCTCGTTCCCAGGCGTTTACTCATTTTCCATCTCCCTACAACACAACTGGGGGCTGTGCAGCAAGAATCCCCAGTCCTACCAAGCTACAAAGCACCAAAGAAATCTGTGCAATAACCTAACACAATGTCTTGAACAACATCAACCTGCTTAGAGGTCATGCAAAGAACAGAAAGAAGGAAAACGCTGAAAAAAATACAAAAATATCTCTCTCCAAACGAGATAAAGAAGGTGGACAGACTCTTGTCTGCCGATCACGGCAGTAGGAAACGTTACTTGAGAGCCACCAGAAGGAGGTTGTTCAGCTGAATAACACTGGTAATCACACCTGAAAGCATCTCCGACGGCGTTTCTGTTTGTTTTAACACAAGATAAAGAAACCAAAATGCCACAGAGGCAGTTAAATGCCAAGTCATCTCACTTGGAACACCACCCCTGGAACAAGGGAAGGTCTCCACGCAGATCAGGCCCGCGGGAAGCCCATCTCCTTTAGCACCGGCGTTTCACTGTCGGCATCGGCACAGAGCGAACGAACCCCACAATTTGAAATCTGAGTTTCCAAATACCCTGCTATTGGTTTTTCCCAAGATTTTTTAGTGCAGAGGGATGACCTTGGTGTGGGGCTTTGCTCTGCGCCATGAGGAGCGGCTCCAGACTCTCCCCTGCGCTATAAACGTCCTTGTATTAGCATCCCGATTAAAAAATACAACCCTCCAAAAATCCTAAATGCACCAAGAGATTCGCAGTCAAAGCAAAACTCGGGGCTTTGGATTTTTTTTTTTTTTTTTAGTTTAGTTTAGAAATTAAATTACGAGGTCATTCCACTGGGCTTGAGATGCACAATGCAATCCTATATTAAAAATATTTATAGCATGCAGACAAAGGTAATTTCTGATCATTAACTGGAATAAGCTATTATATCCGCCGCTCTGGTACCACGCTTTTTTAGAGAACACTGGGAAAAAAAATTACAGATTAAAATGACTTAAAATCTTCATTGTACAGTCACAACTAAGCCTGTAATGCAATACCTCTGGCTGGAAACACCCTCGCACCAGGCAGGACGCCCTCAAATCAAGCCATCGAATATAATTTCACCGATGACGCCATTTTCTTAGTTCTTCCGCTGCCATTTTAGCATCGTGGCTACTCCACGTTTTCCTCCAGAAGTTCTTCCCCCTCTTCAGAGGCAACCCCGCTGAAATAACGTGGTGGCAAATAAAACCCATCCATTCAATTTCTGCCCGGGTCAGGTCCCTGCATGGCAGGGGTAGGGGATGAGGATGAAGCCACGGTTGCCATCGCACCCACCACACCTGGATTTACCGTGGCGAGCGCTGGTGAGGAGTCTCCCGAGATGGGGTAAAGCTGAGAAACCAGCCCCTGGAAATCTGGCAGCACCGCACGAAAAACTGAGAAAGCCGAGGAAAGAGGAGTGTCCAGCCCTGCTACGGGAGGATAAACCCACTAGCTAATAAAGGAGTAGTTTGGAAAGAAAAGAAAAAGGCAGAAAGGAGGCTCACTGAGAAGCTTGCAGTGGCCGGACTAACCGTACGTTAGCATCAACGGATATTCAGATACAATAAACCTTTTTAACCGGTGGCAGAAAATTAATTCCTCAGGATCACATCCAAAAACCAAACTGCCATCCCTACCACTCAAAGTATTTCCCAGCCTGAAACGGCACATTTCTGATGGAACACCAGCAAGAAGGACAAATGATTTAAATAAACCTGCAAGTCATTAACAAGCCAGTCTCCTCTAACCCACTTCTGCAAATTTTAGTGCAGTCCTTCCGTCTCCCCCGCCCCTGGAAGCGCTTTATCCCTCTGCCTGGTTCTGGGAGCAGGTAACCTGGCTGGCTGCGAGACAGAGGGATGCTCTCAGGCTTCTTTTGGAAAGCAAAAACGTTGTTGACATCTGCACATCTCTTCCCGCACAGTTTCGGACGCATAGAAACAGTTAAAAGCCTTCAATTAGTCTGAAACTGTATGTAAAAAAAAAAAAAAAAAAAATAATGGAAAAAAAATTGGTTACCTCCTCTGCTGAGCCTGGCAGTCTCCCTCTTCTGGGGCTGACTCGAGCTGAAGGATTTTGGCTGCCCCACAGCAGTAAAACCCGTGTGCCGCCCTCCTGAACGTTCCTCAGGAGCACCACTTACCTTTCTGCTGGGGTTAAAAAAAAATAATAAAACAACAAAACCAAGCTGAAATCCTCCAGCCTCCATCTGTATTTCAGCACAGAGGAACAGGATGCGGCAAACGCTGGCTGCCTCCGAGGGACAACGCCTGGTTTGGAGACACCAGAATCCCCGTCGGCGCTGGAAATGCCAGGACCAAGTTAAACTGGGATGCGGATCCCACGCCCCAGCACGGGTGGGATCTTTCCTCCACGGGTGGGATCTTTCCTCCACGGGTGGGATCTCCCCTCACGTTTCTATCGCCATTTGAAGTCTCCCAGAAAAAACCCCACCACAGAGAGAAAGACAACCTTTCCAAAGTTAAATCCACTTTATTTTGCCGACAGTGGCTGGCTAACCCTACAAAAAGCCAAGATTACACGCACATTAGCGTGAAGAATAGAAGTTGGTTTGTCTTTTTTAAAATACGCACTGGGATTTGAAGAAAATGAGCAAAATTTGAAGTTCAGCCCTCTTAAATAACACGAGATGATCTGGCAAAACCATCCACCTGACTTAGAAAAAAAAAGCCAAATCATTCTTCCTAAATAGCTGTAAATAAATCACAGCTACTTTGTTCACCTAATAGGTATTTGCAACATAGTAGCGTGTCCCTTGAAATAAATATAAATATTTTACTGACAGTGAAGCAAGCCATTTGGAGGAGTCCGCATGTGTCATGATATCTTTTAAATCCTCAATTTAAACATGCCGTGGTCTTTAGAAATGGTGTTTCCTTACTACATTACTGATACATTTCACAAAGTTAATTATTAAAATGAGCTATGAATTATTAACGGCAGATCATTAAAATAAAAAAAGTCTAGAATATGCCTGCTGCAATCAGGTTTAAAAACGTTTGCCATTAGAAAGCTCGGCGAGAAAAGCACGTCTTAAAAAATCTCTGCTGCCACGAACGATGTCACAAACACTTTAGCCCTTTTCTCAGCTTATTCCTCCCATTGTGCAATAAAACCTCCAGGTTTTAAACTTTCCCGACTCGGGGCAGGGGAGCAGCGTGCTGAGGATACACCGGAGACAAAAGGTTTCCATTTTTCTCCCCACCCTGGCTAAGGAACTCTCTAGCAGCGCGTGCCTTTATTTGCGCGTCGCATTAACCCCGGCGCGCGAGCTTCCCGACTTTAATGGAAATGAAATGCCAACTCCAGATGCTGCCAACAGATATCACGGAAAAGCCTGCTAGAAGAGACCTCCAGCTAATTAATAATTACAGCCCTTTTTTGCATATATTAATTTCTGGAGCGGGGAGGGTGTGGAGGGGGGGTTGAACTCTTGTCTCCCACCCACTTCAGACAAAGGAAAATAATTTCCCCCCACTGTACCAACCGCAGGGATAACGGAGCCATCTCCCGTGCGGGGTCAGTGGCGACGGCTTCCTCCATCTTTTCACACATGCAAACCACACGTTTCATTGTCTTTGACTTGATTTTTTTGCTGTGGCAAGATAACACACACACACACACACCCCACCTCGGCATAGGTAATCTTATTCCAGAGAGGACAACTTTTTTGGCCGTGCTCTGCCACGCTTCCCGTGTCTCCCCTCCCGAGCATCTCTCAGGTGAGAAGAGCGCAGAAGAAGAGGGCATACGGGCACCTTCATTTTTGGGGAGGGAGCCCCCAAAGAGGCAAGTCCTTCTCTGCTGCACGAGCCCTCCTGGCACAGCACGTTTCATTAACCTGCTTTCCTCCGTAGAGAGAGAAAGAATGGGAAAAGGCGAGGGGGGAAAAAACCAACCCACCCTGGACTTTTGTCCTCACACCGAAGGCAGGCAGAGCTTCCCCTTCTCAGGCAGCCTCCCAACCCCCAGATCTGAGAATATAAAAAAATATCAGCTCCCACCCAGCCCCGGCCACCACATTTATAGAAATGTTAATTCCCCAACTGCTTCCCTTTGCTGTGATTTTACCGGCTTAACCCCTTTCATAAGGTACCCCGTTCACTTGAAAGAGAGGTGGGGTCTAGGTTGCAAACTCCAGTTGACTAAGCAAATATACTTCACCACCTCAGGGGGGGGGAAAAAACCAAATCTCCCTGTGGCTTCTTTTACTCTGGGAAAGTAGAGGTATTTTCTGTCTTATTTTCCTCCTCATCCTGCATTTGAAATCCTTACTTCATAATAAAAGGAAAGAAAGTTTAGCGTGTCTTCTAAATAAATCATAAGTGTAGCAACAGAGGAAACAGAGTGGACCACAATGAAAACTAAGAGAAAAATCATATAATCAAGCAGCATCTTTGGGTTTTGGTTTTTTTTTTTTTTTTGTTTAAAATATTCCCATAGACATTTTATAGCCTAGGGAAGAGAAAAAAAAAAAAAAAACAGGAATAAAGGCATTTGGAAAGTTCCGCTACTGCATTTCTCCTTAAAAGAAAAGCCAAGTCAGCAATGTCAAGAGGGTAAGTAAAAAGGCAGCGGGATGAAAGCCCGAGCAGCCCTGGGCAGCCCCACCCAGCAGCAGCTCCAGCCAGGAATATTCCAAGGGAAAAGGCACGGACCTTCAGGTTTCCTTTTCCGAGAGCAAAGGAGGATTTCTCCAAAACTACCCACCTGTTCTCTGTAATTACTCACCTACACATCTCAACAACCCCCAGCAACAGCACAAAGACAAACCGCCCCAGAAGACACCTGAAGGAAAAGTCTCTCTTATCAAAGCAAGCTTTTAACCTTCATTTTATATATTTTTAAATACATACATTCCTACCTGTAGATCTCAGGACCGAGGAAGTTACAAACCTGTCAATGCTGGCTGTGACTGCCACACTTCAGTTGCCTGGTATTTAGTCTTACACGGCTGTAATCTTTCGGTATTAAAAGCTCAAGTTTTCTCGGCTTAAATAAAAATAAAAATAAGAAATCAAACCTGCAAGTCCTGAAATGGCTGAGACAGTCAAGAGTCCAGCAAGACAATAAGAAAGCAGCTGCTTTCCCCAGCTGAACACCACTGTCTGTAAAGCAGCTATCTTTTTTTATTTTTTTTTTCCAGTGGTGCTTTATTCAAATTCTAGGGAAAGCATCAGTCTGAAACCAGTAACTGATGGGAGTAACAGTTTATAGGTTACAGAAGGATATTTTATTGTTAACGGACTGTACCATGTAGGAATTAGGAGGGGGTGAGGCGGCGGGGAGAGAGATGCTACTATGATTTTTTTTATTTTTTTTTTTTTCCCTTCCCTGAGCCACTGCAATTACTCTGATGTGAATTTTTGATGACTTCCGACATATTGCATGGCTAATAATCGTTTCAGCTGTCATGTTTGGTTAATGTGGAAAATGCATTTGCTGCATTGTGATGCAGCACTCCAGCCCCAGACTGTAACACCAGTTGTGAAGCTATTCCCTTAACCCGAGCTGCATGAATTTGCACATACCATGAGGCTGAAATAAATGGTAGTTTGATTTTTTTTTTTTTATACAGCAACGGAAAGCTTCTGCCATTTTAGACCTGCAGAGCCGTGGAAACAACTTGTACCAGCAGATAATTTTACTGCATATTAATTGGTGTCAATGTTCTTTAAAGGAGAGCTTTGATTCTCTATTGTTTTGCTGGGTTTGGTTATTTAGCAGTTAAAAGACTTAGATACTATTTACATTAAACATCGCTCTTTCTCGTGGCTTTGAACAGGTTATTTAATCGTAAGCATCTATACCTTAATGAAAACTGTCAGCACCACAGAAATGCAGCCCTGTTATTAATACAGGCTTAGCCCAACTATTTCTTCTCCCCTATGATACTTACAAACGTGTTTTTATACATAATGTTGTCTTGCAAATGATTGCACGTGAGGGGTTAAAAATAGATGTATATTTATTTGCTGCTTGCAAATAAAAAGGATTTTATTTGCAAAAAGTACCACTTCTTCAACCATCAAACAAAAAAAGTACGAGGATACGTAAAAATCCTAACGTGCCTTTCGCTGTCACCAATAGAAAAACAATGCTGGGAGCGGCCGTGCAATTACGAGAGGGGATGTAAAACAGCAGAGATGAAGCCATGCTAAGAGCCAGTCACCCGATGATTAAAGTCAGGCCAGTATATTCCAGCAGTCAGGTGATGGTGCCATCATTACAGTGCAGAAAAAGCCAGAGAAGAATCGAGAAACGGACCACCCCCATCTTAAAGAAAAAAAAAAAAAGAAATAAATAAATAAAAAAATTAGAAGCACCGAAGAAATCAGGAATGCGTTTGCTGATAGGCAAAACGTACCACCCTGAAGAAGAGTTTCCCAGAAGGTGAGGGTGACAGTCACTTCCAGAGGTCCCAAGCTCGCATTTAACCCACGGTGCCGACACGGCTCCCGTCCCTCTGCGAAGGCGCCGGCAGCGGTGATGCTCCCAAATTCAAAGTTGCTTCTTTTTAAAGCCCGGAACGGCAGCCCTGCTGCAACAGCAACTGCATTTCACAGTTCCATCCTTCTGCTTACCAAAGGCACAGCTTGTCTCTGCAAACACGCCAAAATGAATCCAGACTTGGGATGTCTAGGTTTAATTTAATGAAGCACAGAAAGCTATCGGGAGAGCGTTTTACTGTGCATTAACATCGACGTATCTGCAGAATCACCACCGATACCACCGATTCATTATTTCCACTTCTGTTTTAATTAAAACAACACTGCAGGGGTATCGGTTGGACACAAAGCACGGGTAAAAAACGGTGCAGGATATTTCATATAGAGAAAAAAAACGAGACTCTGAATTAACATTGCACTGTCTGGTTGGGGAACAATTCCCATTAACAGCGTTACATCTGTAGAAGGTGCTCGGTGACTCGGGTGTACCTACCCCAAAGGCATCACTGGGTGGAGTGGTCTCTTCAATACGGTGTATTTTGGCTTTGAAACTAGCCAAGTTGATCCTAAGGGTGATTTTCCTCAAACCACTGCAAGGAGCAAACGCTCCCTGCTCCTACCCTGATGGACGCTGCACTGAACACCTGAATCCAGGTACACAAGGTGTCTCGTGAGCGGAGAAGCCAGGTCCAAACCCACCAATGTTCTTAGTTGCATCACAGAGAAAAAAACATTGATCATGAACAGCTACACCCACGAGTGGACCAAAGTCCCTTTTGGGAGAGGAAGGGTATATATTTGCAGGAATAATTTAACTCCGACGTTCCTCCTGCATCTCTGAGCATCCGTGCCCGGCGGTGTCCCCGTAGCTGCACTTGCCTGGGTAACGTGCCATGCACCTCACACACGTTTTGGGATGGCTTCATCCCCTGCTTTCCTCTCTTTACACGACCCACTAGTGGTGCAGAGCCAGGGGCACAGAGGATACATACAGCTTTTGCTTTCTGGCCAGGTAAAGGTACCTGGAGGGACAGATGGCTCTTTGGGACAGGCTGTAGCCTCCTCAGGGGTTTTAGGAGTGTAATGACCCGACTGGAGCTGCCAGCCACAACTTTAAAGAGGCTGCTTTTACCAACAGACATCCTCTGTTATTTTCTGGCCATGTAACGTTACTGCAGAAGCTACTCCCAACTGCAGAACTACGCATTACAGATCAGCACAGTTTAAATGTAGTTTTGTTTTCCGTATTGCATTCCCAGCTCTCCGTACCGCAGGGAAAGCTTTCCCAGCGTGGCTCAGCACAGCAACCGTCTCCCCTTACCTATGGATTTCCTAAAGCTTTGAGGGATACGAGCAGGAAGCTACTCGCCCCGACTGGCTGTTAGAATCCAACAGCTCGGAGCGATAGCCCAGCTAAGATGTCGGAACCGCTATCTGTTTCGCTGGCAATCAATTTAGCGGAGCGTTCAGTGGGCTCACGCATCAATCACTGCTGCGCTCAAACGGGAGCGTGGGAGGGGAAGGGAGAAAAAACTACTGCTCAGGGCTGCTGGGCCACGGCTGAGGAAAACCATAAAAGTTTTCCTTCCGAGTAGAAAGCATCGTACCCCCGAGAGAACGATGATGCAGAGATCACGCAGAAGCCGCTGGAATATGAGTATCCTCCTCTGTGTCAGGATCGCTCCCTCTCTCCATCTCTGGGTGTCCACAATGACCTCCTTCCCTCTTAGGTACAGCTGCACCTCTGGAGCGAAGGAGATTCCTTCACCCTGACTACAAAAATCAAAGATGCTCTCAGTCCTACCTTAAATTCAAGAAAAAACCCCACAAAACTCACTCGTCTACAGTCACTGTAATCTTTTCTCCCTGTCTTTCACAGTCTTGCACTGGGCAGGGGTAAGGGGAAGAACAGCATCCCTGGATCTGCTCCTATATTAGCTCCTTTTTGAAGTCCTAGAGCTGTGACAACTGCCACCACGGGCGAGCATTAGCCAGCAAAAGCAAGAGACATTGCTGGCAGTGAGTTAAAACAACCATAGGTAGCTCCTTCCCACCCCCCCAGATCTTTTCTTCTCTGCTTAATCCAGGGCTGTGGCAGCAGCAAATAGTGCACTGTCATACTGGGTCTGGAGAGCGCCTTAGAGCATTAGCTCCTTTCCTCTCCGCAGGGCTGGCAGGGTGATTAGCCAGCATTAACGACACGCCAGGTCGGTTCAGAAAGGAGAGCTGGCATCCCCAGCACGCTGCCTCGCTCTCCAGCGCTGCACACTCATCCTCCCCTGTCAGAGAGATGCAGGAAGAGGAGCCGGAGGGTTCAGGAGTCCTGATTCAAGCAGGTCGCGGCAAAGAGGATGGGAAGAAAATCCAGGCTAATGCTTTCACATCAATACAATTATATTCGAATATATATTTACATGCAAACAGCCCCGAGCAAAAAGTCAGATGGGCTGAGTGTATTATCACGCCGCTGGCCCAGCCAGCAGGGAATTTGGGCTTTGTGGCAAAGGGCTAACATTCACGGACTAGGAAAATGTGAGTTGTCCAGAGTCAAAGCAAAAACTGGGACTGGGAAGTGACCAGCTCCAGTAACATCTAACACCATCATCACACAAAGCTGTCCTCTCGCAAGGGGAAAAAAAAAAAACCAACCCACCAACTCACTCAGAATGGGAGTCACTGGCTTATTACAGGGCTCAAAGGAGACCCGAGTTTCAACCCAGCTTTTTCTGGGGCTAAATTTGCACCAAACAAAAGGCAGGATGGAAAGGGGCTGAGTGGGACGCGCCTCCGACCGATTGAGGAGCACTGCTTCTTGTGAGCAGGCGGATTGGGGGTGAAGGGGAAGAGGGGGGGAAAGGAAAAAAGACACATAAATCCTGGAAAATGAGAAGGTCCCAAGCAGGGGAGAGGCGGGGAAAGCCCAGCCAAGCAGAGAGGATTAGCACCAACGCTGGCAGCGCTGTTCCTGCCATTCCGCACCCCAATTAACGCTATCGTTTGTGGGGCTGAATGGGGAACTTGCACTCCATTGGGCAATTTGACAGAGTGTCACTGAACTACCTCACGTCCGTATTTATCCAAGAGGAGAGAGCAGGAACCGGTTTTAATTAGAGCCTTTTTAACAAAGAACGGAGGGTATTACCCATGCTCTCACCAGCCAGCGATAATTGAGATGTAATCGTTTAAACAAAGCGCAACAAGTGTCCATTTACCCAAAGCCATTGTTAAATATCTACCAGGAGATTATTTGCAAAATTATAATGTGCCATGAATATGCAAACCGCTTTCCATCTTTAGCATTAAAAAGAATAATCACCTTTTTTATATAAAAAACAAAAATCAAAAAAACCCCAAAACAACTGGAAGCCAAACAGCTATTTTGCAGCAGAATTTGAGGAGTGTTTTAAACATGTTAATGCTAATTTAAAAAGGAGGGGGGGGGAAGAAGTGATGGCTCCACTTCTGGGCCATTAAACTCCGCCTGGAAAGCCTTCCTTTGTACAGCATTAGTGCTTGCTATATATCTGCAATTATGCAGAGCACGTGTTAATTTTTAATTCAGAAGGCTAACCCCCCCTTTTTTTTTTATATACATGAGCCCTGAATGTCAGTCCCTCTCGCCCATGACTGCAAGCCCCGACACGACCAAATTCAAGGCTCGGTGGTAAAAGCGCGCTCTCCCTGGGAGGTTACGCACTGTGCGTCCCAAAGCAACTCAACTCCCCAGTAAAATAGCTCTTTTATAAAACTGTCGCCTCGGCATCATGGCAGGGAAAATCCTCTCAAATCCCACAGCCTGTTAAAGCAGAACCGTACGGTCACTGATACTCACACCTTCGGTTCAGCCTTCTTCTCTCCAGCTACTGAGTTTCTGAACACGATTGCACCAGAAGTCAAATTCCCACGTCCCTCAAATTCCCAAGCACAGGGAAGGGCAGGACGTGGAAGTTGCCCTAATGCTACCTGGAGTTAATGACTGCCAACAAGAAGCCCATCTTTCATCTCTTCTGACTCCTGATGCCTGCAATCCACGGAGGGACCTGACTTAAGAGCAGGCTTTGACACAGTCCAGCAATGAATTATTAACTCCTTCGGAAGCTGCAAAGCATCAGCTAGTAGCAATCATGATCCTCCTACAATGATTAACCAGAATGCAATTAGCAATGCCCCTGCTTCTCGCAAAACGTCTCTGGATTCTGCATTGCATGAAGCCCAAAAGGCACCATGCAGGCACACGTGCTCACACATTCAAAAACAGAAACAATTCTGTGCTTTTAGCGTTTTTTTCCCCTTCAGGATTATATTATCAGTTGTGAACGCTCTGAGAAGAGAAAACTTTGCCTCCCCCCTGCGTGACAGCAATTCCACATGGACTTGTATCACTGCGAGAAGAGTGTCATGTGCAGAATCGAACTCCTAATTCTTCATTTCCCCATCAATTCAATCCCTGCAGCCACGGAAACCTGCCAGTGGTTTCAGAACCATCCTTTCCCATGTTACATCATGTGGCAGAGGATGTTTCCAGCCCAGGGCCCAAGTGGGCACGTCCAGAATCACATGGGGTTGGAAGGGACCTCTGGAGATCATCTAGTCCAACCCCCTGCCAAAGCAGGGCCACCCAGAGCAGGTTGCACAGGAATGTGTCCAGGCAGGGTTTGGAATGTCTCCAGAGAAGGAGACTCCACCACCTCCCTGGGCAGCCTCTTCCAGGGCTCTGCCATCCTCACAGGAAAGAACTTCCTCCTCATGTTTAGGTGGAACTTCTTATATTCAAGTTTGTGCCCGTTTCCTCTTGTCCTGTCACCGGGCATCACTGAATATTGCCCTGGCCCCATCCTCTTGACACCCACTCTTTGAGTATTTAGAAGCATTGATCAGATCCCCCCTCAGCCTTCTCTTTTCCACACTAAAAAGACCCAAGTCCCTCAGCCTCTCCTCGGAAGGGAGATGCTCCAGGCCCCTCATCATCCTCGTAGCCTCTGCTGTACCCTCTCCAGCAGTTCCCTGTCCTTCTGGAACTGGGGAGCCCAGAACTGGTCCCAGTGCTCCAGATGGGGCCTTCCCAGGGCAGAGCAGAGGGGCAGGATGACCTCTCTCGACCTGCTGATCACACTCTTCCTGATGCCCCCCAGGATGCCATTGGCCTTCTTGGCCACAAGGGCACATTGCTGGCTCATGGTCATCCTATTGTCCACCAGGGCTCCCAGGTCTTTCTCCTCAGAGCTGCTCTCCAGCAGGTCACCCTCAACCTGTCCTGGTGCAGGGGGTTATTCCTCCCCAGGTGCAGCACCCTACACTTGCCTTTATTGAAGTTCATCGGGTTCCTCTCTGCCCAACTCTCCAGCCTGTCCAGGTCTCGCTGGATGGAGTCCACGTAAAGAGCTGTAGCTCCCAGTCTCCCAGTGCTCACCAACAGTGGAGAGAAAGACACATTCAGCCCTTACTACAACAAGTGCTGCCCAAAGGGTGTCCCTCGTGGGGTGGAGGCCACCCTGGAAGGTGGGCCTCCAGCAGCATCCCAGCCTGCAGGAAGAGGGACTTGCTCAGCACCCTGCCAAAGGAATCCAGATAGCTCCCAGTATTAAAGCAAAACATGCCAAGAGGCAACAAACACTAGTGATGGACCTAAGAACAGCTGCTGAATCCTAAGATGCTTGCTTGGGATGGGATAACAAGCAGTTCCACAATTAGCAGCGAAGAGCCGTGGTGACGACAGCATTTTAGGTTTTCCTTAGCAAAAGAGCTAAATTTGTGCTTTTCCTTTAACTACAGCTGCCAGCTCTGAAGAAAGTGGCACTAGAAGTTCTGGCCTGCATGGGAAAGGAACACCCACGAGCACGGTGGTTAGAAGCAACCCCAGCGGTGCACGCCTGCTGCGTCAAACCATCCTTGTATTTTCCATAGCCAAAGTACAACCGAAACCAGTATTGGCATCTGGGCAGGCTTAATTACAAGTCAGGTCTACTCTATTCAGGTCTTTATACCGTGCTCATTACGTTAATATCCAAGTGCCTTCCGGTCCTGCGTTAAGTGACATGACTAACGTCTGTCACCTCTTGTTTGTTCTCCTCTGCCTTTCCCGGGGGAGTGGGAACGCGGCATCCGAGGGGATCACGGCACAGCCAACAACTGGGATGGGAGATTCCTCCGGCCCTGGCTCAGCCTCCTCACCCAGAGCACGTGCTGGCCATGCCTGCTTCGTTAACAGCTTCATATTAGCATCATCACCACGATAATTAAGAAGCTGTACATATTAAAAGATGGGTTAGCACGAAGTCGTCCCCCCCCCCCCGTAACGTTTCTTTGCAGGATTGACAGAATTGGAAGACAAACAACAACAACAACAAAAATCTGTCCTTTGCAGACCGAATCGAGTAATTTGGAGTTTTATCACTTCATTTCTCTGCCTGGCTCTCCTTCCCTTGTCATCTTACATTAGACAATACTGAGGAAATAAAAGTGTCCATCTCCTGAGTTTGACTAAAAAGGAAGACAAAGGCATGAACAGTTTATCCTGCCCGTAAATCCCTTCCAACACACACTACATCATAAAGATGGAGAGCTTTCACCTGGACTATCAAAACTAGAAGATTGAAGTCAGTGATTTTATTTCTTTGGTGTTCACATGCCTTTCACCTTTCCCAATGATCCCCCATCTGGACATCTCTATCCTTTTTATGTTTGGCATCACCTTGCTTCTGAGTTATCACCCCGTAATTCTTTGCAAAGACAGTTGCGAGCATTGAGATAGCTTGAGAACAGGAAGGGCTAGAAGGAAAAGAACGAGGAGGGATCAAATCTTAGAGCTCAATCAAGATGATGAACGCACAACGCTACATGTCCTAAGGTCAGGTCGCTGTGATGAGGCAGTAGCTTCTAGTAGATGCAAAGGAGAAAGATCAAACTGAAGAATAGAAACTTGGTAGAGATTTGGAAGGAATGAGCTGCATGGGAGGAGGACCCTCACACCACCACCTTCTCCCCGTTTGTCCAGTCAAACCCTCCAAAACTGAAGGTAATATAAACCCACCGAAAACCAAGTTACAAACTGTTGGATTAGAAGAGAAGCAAGGACTCATTCAAGGCGAGTGAGGGGAATACACATCGCTTCCATTTATGCAATGTGCATAGCCATACAAAACGGGGATTAGTCTCTCACAAAAAAAAGAACAACCTTTTCAAGTGTACAGATAAAGAGACTCTCAGGAAGGGACAGAGGCTGAGGTGGAAAACTATTAAAAGGACAAAGTGACTTTCAAACAGAGGTCACTAGTTCAAACATAAACTAGATCAGTAGTGGCCAAGACTAAAGCATCTAAAGACCGATTAGTGCTTTAAACAAAAACGTGTTATTAATCTTCCTTCGGCACCTGCGACACGAGTGCCCATATTGCGAGTTCACGGAGGGAAGTGGCACAGAGTTTACGTTCTGTCCCGGCCCCGCAGGAACAGCCAGGGCTTTGGTGGAGAGACCCACCAAATATCATTGCTCCTTTTCCCCAGCACTGATTGGAAGAGGTCCCAGTTACCACCGGAGATCTCGGTGCTGCAGGCTCAGACATGTGCCCTATGAGATGCCTGGCTGCAGAAGATCCTCCCAGAAGACGACCAAAGAGGACAGACAGGATTCCAAACCATACAATTCCCTAATGAAAAGCAACAGACACACAATATTTAGCACTCAGGAGGTGCATTCAGCAATGAATCTGCTTTAACTTTGGTTATCAAAGCAAAATTTAGGTGTTTCCCATCATCTCACTGAAACCCAGGGAAGCAACTGCCTTCTCTCTACTACTGGGCACAATTACCCAGGCTGCAGATGTATTCACTCGGAGTTTGGGTCAAACCACTCTCCAAATACCACTCATGAAGCAAACACTTCCTTGTGAACCAGTAGTTTCTGTAGCATGGTGATGATAAAACACATCGATGCATATTTTTATATAAAAAATATTAGTTGCTAATCAATGATGATGTAACCTATTATTCACATACTATTACTGAACTAAGAGTCTTGCAAGTAACATTAATTCCTGTGTATATTTACTGGAAGTAAGAACATGCTGGAGGCAAAGATAATGAACACTTGATTTTCTTTTTAAAGAAAACTTTATTAATATTTGCTCCAAACAAGATCTTCCAGCTGCTGAAGTTTAATACTACCCAAAATGCATTTTCTCTAGGGTCCTCCATTATCAGCAAGGGTCTTTCTCACACATCCACATGTTCTTTCGACAGCTTCTCTTTGCTATCTAATTTGAGAGCCTTAGGTGTTAAGCGTTCGAGGAATGCAATCAAATCCTGCCCCTTCCAGCCCTACTGGGACACCTATTAATTCACCCTCCTGTAGAGAGGGAGTTTATCATCTCTTGCAATTGCTACTATCTAAAAAAGTGGAACAGGGCAACTTAAATTGGCATGGCAATTATTTAAAGTCTATAAATAGTTGTTGCCACAGTGTAAATTAAATCGCTATACGGTAATGTCCTTCCTTTCCTACCTTTTAAAGCTAAACTCTGATTAAGCAGAGACCATGCCATACAAGAGACCATGGGAAGTGAATCCGAGTTGTTAGAAATCGCGTTGCACTCCACACAAAGACGAGCTGAAAAATCTGAAGGAGCTCGTTAAGCTCTCTCGTTCTCACTTAGTACGAAAGAGAAGAGACTCATTTCCAAATTGCTTCATCATCTGTCACCCCAACTCAAAATATTTAAAAGTCACCATAAAAATTCCACAGACCAGCCACAGTAATTGAACGGATATGAACTGCATAGGAAAAAAAAAAAAACTTGAAATTTTTTCTCCAGCACCTTTCTACGTTTTGGAAAGACAGATGAGCAATGGCTGCCTTTGCAGACTACGGAAACAGGGGAATGGAGAAGGTCAGATGGGTGGGGAAACAAACACTAAACCCAAAATATTCCATGGCAGAAAAAAGAAAAATAAGTCAGCTTTAACACAACTAGGAGCACAAGCTTCATTTGGGTAATGGTATCACTCACACTGGTATTTGCTTCAGAGATGGAGCAACTGCTACTACTTCCCTGTGAGAGAAAACCAGCTATTTTTTTGGCAGAAGTATCATACTAATTTTTTTGAAAAGGTAGATGAACAGGCAATAACCTTACCTTACAAAATCTTGTTATTTAACAGAAAGCTGAAACGACACAAAGGGACTGCAGCAAGTCTTGGCTACAAGTCTGAGCGAGAAGGATTAAATAACACTCAGGCCAGTAGCCAGAAGGCAAACTCTTGGCTCCTCAACTTTTATCAAGTGTTTCTCCTCATGTTTGGTAGAGCAGAAAGCTCTTTCAGTCTCCCTTCATTTCCAGTACTGTAATGAAATATTTAGCTTTGTGTAATTACTACTCTTCATGGCAGGCTGTAACGAACAGCAATACTACGTGACACAACCAGATAGCCCAAAAAACGTCGTTTTCCTCCAAAAGTGTGTTAATGTCACCACCCAAAACCAGAGATCAGCAATAGTATCAGGCCTTCCGTACCCACCTCTTCAAAACCCGAGGCAGGCTTTTTGACAAGGAAGAAGAGCGTCCAGTTTGTAGCACGGACCAAGTGGAGCATGTGCCATCAAACACGACAGGGAAACACCCCTGGGACCTGAGCGCAGGGAAGAGACAGCAAGTCCTACCTCACAGTCGAGAAGAATTACCAGGTGACAACAGGGATGTTTCTTAGGAGCATCCCTACTACCACGCAACACGCTTGTGAAGCGATAGGAACAAAACTTTCTATGAGAAAAAAAACAATGACTGGTTTTAAACTAAAAAAATTGAAGAGTCAGTAATATTACTCTGCATCCCTGGATGTCTCTCAGCAGCTCAGCAAGCACCAGGCATCTCAAAGATAAAAGGTGGAAAATTTTAAGAGGCACAAACCTCCAAACATGAGGATTCCTGCCTGCCACCTCCTCTCTTCTATTCAGCACCTCCTGCTTCAAAGGTTCGTTTAGAATCATAGAATGGGTAGAGTTGGAAGGGACCTTGGAGATCATCCAGTTCCAACCCCCCTGCTCCGGGCAGGGACACCTCCCACCACACCAGCTTGCTCCAAGCCCCCTCCAACCTGGCCTTGAACCCCTCCAGGGATGGGGCAGCCACAGCTTCTCTGGGCAACCTGGGCCAGGCTCTCACCACCCTCACACCAAACAAGTTCTTTCTGGTATCTCATCTCAATCTCCCCTCTTCCAATTTAAAACCGATGCCCCTTGTCCTGTCACTGCTCTTCCTGACCAAGAGTCCCTCCCCAGCTCTCCTGTAGCTCCCTTCAGACATTGGAAGGCTGCTCTAAGGTCTCCCCGGAGCCTTCTCTTCTCCAGGCTGAACAACCCCAGCTCTCTCAGCCTGTCTCCATCCCTCTGACCATCTTCGTGGCCCTCCGCTGGACCCCTTCCAACAGGTCCATGTCCTTCCTGTGTTGAGGACTCCAGAGCTGGACACAGGACTCCAGGTGGGGTCTCAGGAGAGCAGAGCAGAGGGGTAGAATCACCTCCCGTGACCTGCTGGCCACACTTCTCTTGATGCAGCCCAGGATGGGGTTGGCTTTTTGGGCTGCCAGCGTGCCCTGCCGGCTCATGTTGAGCTTCTCATTTCAGTACGTAAAGGTTAACAAATAAAAAAAAAAAAAACCACAAGGAAACTCAAGACTTGCCTTTTTTTTTTTTTTTAAATCCAAACAACGTTAGTACTTTTGGATAGCCAAATTATATTATAAAATGCAGGATTTCAACATTTCTGGCACCAAGCCCACATTTTAATGGACATTCAAACACTAACTAAGGAAATGGTCGTGCATTAAGCCTACCAATAAGTCAACAATCAATACTTCAGTATTACAGTAAGAATTCAATGCACCCTTTATAACTGCCTCTGGCCTCATCTTTCTTTGTCAAGCTCAGCTCTAAATAAATAATAATAATAATAATAAAGTCTTGAAGCAAGAAATGAAGTACATATTATTTCACAGCCACCAAACATTTTTTCTTAAAGTCTAGACCTAATTTGCCCTCTGGACCACACAGATTTTTTTTCAGCTGTGTACTGACAGGGCAGAAAAGTCAGGAATAAAGAAGACAGAAGTTCAGACACAAAATTAATCAAGCAGGTCAATAGGTAAGAGCAGCAAAATAAAGAAACCTCAAACACCTAAGCCCCAAGCAACTGCAATTAGGAGCCCCGGTTCCAACTTTATCTCCAAAAAGCATCTCAGTCAAAAGAAAACAAAAAAGAATTGCATCAGTGCATCCTAACATTTGGGTTTTAATCCAATTCATAGATTTTAATTGCCTGCACAGCATCAGTGCTGTATGTCCCCTCTCCACACACTTCTATCAGTTTGATCAAATGAAGCCGAAGGCAGGTTCTGCAGAGGAGAAGACTGGGACACCCCCTAGAAAGCGTGAGCACAGGGCAGTGCTGCTCTGCAATAGAACAAACGCCTTAAAATTCAGTTAACTCTGGCTTCCCATCCTGAGCCATGGCCATAATGCTGAGCCACTGCTGTATTTCTGAAGAGTGGAAAAACCCCAGGGCTTATGGACATTCGGAGAGGCTGCGTACGTCCGCAGAAAGGTTCAGGGTAAGCCTGTTTTTCGGGCAGAAGTGGTGGCAGCCACGAAACCTGAATGTAAAAACAGGAGGACAAAACCAATCAAATTGATCATTTTTATCTCTACAGCCTAGTAAGCTCAGTACTGAAATGGAACTTCATCATGGAACGGTTAAGCCGGCGTAATAGCTTGGGTAAACAAGCCAGCCGAATTCTCCATTTTCTTCTTGGAGTCTGCAAATACACAGAGGGAAACAGAGAATGATTGTTTCAGAAATCCCTCTACAGATCCCTTACGTTTATTTGCTAAAACTATCTTGCATCCCTGGGGTTTCAGCTATAAACAACCGTACGGCAAGGCTGGGGATCTGGAAAGCCTTTTTGCTCCTGTTTTAAAGCTGGGACATCTGCACCTTGAGGTTGAGCTCTGCCAAAGGACCCAACGCTGTGAGCCCAGCAGCCAAGGGACAGGAACACACGAATCTTCATAGACCACAGAGAAGATGACGGGTGCATGATCCAAGCTCAGCAGTTGGGTACGTGTCCAGCAATAGGCTCCATCATTCGGTTTTGCTACTTCATCTCACTCTCTACGATCACGCGCATTCTACGTAATGCATCTCAAGTGACAGTCACCACGCTACAAAATAGGACTGCATAAAATGATTACGCTTGAGTTCTCAGCATGGGAAGGACATGGAGCTGTTGGAGCAGGGCCAGAGGAGGCCACGGAGATGCTGGGAGGGCTGGAGCCCCTCTGCTGGGAGGACAGGTTGAGAGAGTTGAGGGGGTTCAGCCTGGAGAAGAGAAGGCTCCAGGGAGACCTTGGAGCCCCTTCCAGTCCCTAAAGAAGGGGGGCTCCAGGAAAGCTGGGGAGGGACTCTGGATGAGGGAGGGGAGCCCTAGGAGGAGGGGGAAGGATTTGACACTGCAAGAGGGGAGATGGAGCTGAGATGTGGGGAAGAACTTGTTTGGTGTGAGGGTGGTGAGAGCCTGGCCCAGGTTGGCCAGAGAAGCTGTGGCTGCCCCATCCCTGGGGGGGTTCAAGGCCAGGTTGGAGGGGGCTTGGAGCCACCTGGTGTGGTGGGAGGTGTCCCTGTCCAGGGCAGGGGGTGGCACTGGATGGGCTTTAAGGTCCCTTCCAACCCAAACCATTCTAGGATTCTATATTGGGCAGTAGCTGTGCCAACTCAGGTTTTAGTCTCGGACTCTAATGGGGTTTTGCATGGCCACAGTTCCAGCTCAGGGCAGCACCAACAGCGGTCTTAGCATATTTGCAGCTCAGAGAAGATGAAGTTCTCCAGCTCAAATTGGTGAGAACCACTGGAGGTGCCTTTACGATAAAAAGGTGGTTTCAGCAGAGCTGGAAGTAGTTGGTGTTCACAGCATGGCTCCAGTTTCTGGTTTCAGGTGGGAAAAGGAGCTCTGCTGACAGTCACTGTCCCACAGGGGTAGCCAAGGACTCTGCTGCTCTACTCATGGAGGGAAACAACCTTATTTTTCACAAGGTCTGGGATCCGAGCAAGGGAAGGTGGAGGCCAGTGAAATGGCACTGAATACTGATCAGGACTGTGAGCAATAAAGAGGTCGGAGGAAATAGTAAAAATGAAAACATCCCTACAAGCTTCCACTACGGAGTCTCACAGTCTTTGAGAGCCAGTGGTAAATGCAACTTTTATTTCTCAAGTGGAGAAATTGATGCACGGGAAGGTATTCCTTGAACTCGAAGTCAAGCATGAAAATCATGACAAGAATTGGATCAAACTCCAGCTTTCCCGATTTCCTGGGCTGAAAAACAGCTGCCACAGAAGGCTGTTTTCTAAGTAAATATACCCATCGTGGGGTGCCAGTCAGGCAAGGATCCAAAAATTCAAGGGTCAGGCGCTTTTCAATATTTGAATCAGTGCAATAAAACACTGCATAAATATTTAAACTGGCACTCCTGCTCCAAAATACTCTTGGAACGTATTTCAGCCGCTTGCTTTCAAAGTTTGTAACAGACATTCCCTTCTTCCTCCTGTCCTGTGGAACCGCTGAAAAACCCCCATTCCCTGCTCATCCCAGCACATCTGACACCACTTTGCTGCTCTGTTTTGAATGTGCTCCTTTCAGTCACCAAGTACAAATGGATAAATCTGAAGTGCCGAAATCCTCTATCCTTAGCTCTTTATGAGTCCTTGTTCTAAATTCCCCTCAAAAAACCCAACCCACAACAACCCAAACTCCAGAACACTCTCCATTTTTATGTCTCATTTATAACCTCTGGCTTCAAAAGGTAAAGGATTGGGCTCCATTTTAGCTGTTCTCACAATGTGGGCTATAAAATAATCTATGATGCAATTTGTCATTAGACACTTGCAAACTATGGAAGACACATAATATTTGCTTAGATCTGAATATAAATCTCAAGAAGTCAAAGCACAGTCACAAATGCATTTTGATAATCCATGTGCAATTGAACCTCTTAACTGTTTTAGCTTGACATAGAAAAAAAAATACCATGCCAGTCATTAATATAAATTATGATTATGAGATTACAGGGCAACATCTCCCTGTTATTAGTCACTACCTGTGCTGCCCTGCTCAGCCCCTATTTTTAAACCACGCAACATTCAGTGAGACAGAAGTTGCTGTAACTGGAGGTAGAAAAGATGTGGACGTGCACTGCCAATACCCCACCTGCCGCACACTCCGACACTTCAACCCATTGAATGGCAGCTCTGCTGGATGTTCCAATCCCGAGATCTCCACGGTTACACTCAATACTGACCAGCAGAACCCGCTCCTATTTCAGCTTCGTTTCCCTCTGCTTTTATATCCCGGACCTGTCGGTATAACTGTGCCCCAAAACAGCTGAAGTTTCTCTTGAAAATAAAGTTTAAAGTACCGTTAAAAAGATACTTCAATAACACATTTTAAGAATAACTAAAGGCATTTTTTTGGTAATAAATACATCTAACTACTGACCACAGAAATTTGACATCGCATCTGGTATCTACAGAGTTTTGCTTCTCCTACTGGTAGCAATAACTTGTTCAGCAGATGCTTCCAGTAGCACCTATGCAAGTCCTTCAAGAGATTAATAGTAAAAACAAACAAAATCCCCAAACCGAAGCAAACCCAAAAAAAACACAGAACAAAAGACCGCTGGTTCCTTAACGGTTTTAGTTTTGCTGGGCTATCAGAAGTAACGAGGAACTAAATCTTTGGTATTAATGCCAAAGGAAGCTCCGATGCTCGCACAGGTAAGATTGCTCCAGCAGAATGTGCCATGGGGCATCAAAAGCCACCACTTTCATACGCACACTCTGAAGGGCAGCGCTGCTCTTGATTCATTTATGCTCACCGTGGCCCTGGAAAAGAAGAGTCATCCAAAGGAACCAGCTGTGAGATCGTCAGAGTAAGCAAGATGTAGACTGTGAAGCCTATACCCATCAAGGAAAGCTGAATTTATTAATACGCCACACTGCTTTCACAAATTCTACTGGAAAGGCCATACTTCAGCCTTTCAAACCCAGCACTTTTCAATGCCATCAGCCTTACTCTAAGCAGCGGCAGAGGAAGAGGTTCCAGTCCTGATTTGTTCTGAAAAGTTAAAAGTTCATTTTTAAAGATGATTAGTCGGTGCTACACAGTGAGTCCAAAGATCTGGTGTTTTAACTATAGCAAAGGGTTGTTTCAAGATGAGAAAAAAATGGGGTAAATTGGGGTAAAAGCTCAGGAGTTCTGTTTAAAAGGTTTTTACTCCTGGGGTAAAAGCTCAGGAGTTCTGTTTAAACTCTGAGGTCCTACCTACCCTGCCCCAGAACAAAAGCCTCCAGGAATTGACACATTTAACAGAACTCCTCGGCTTCCCAAGCAAGTGCATTAACTACACATTCAGCTTACAAAAATAAATTGCAACACTTGCTGAAAAATAAATTGTGAAAGAAACAAAAAGGCCTTTTCTTTAGTCACACGTGACAGTGATTCAATTTCACTGTCTACTGCATGCATTTTATATAAGGCAGATAGGTACAGGATACTGGCCATGAGAGTTTTCAATTTATCATTCTGGAACTTCAGTTAGAGAAAGGATGAAATCAAGCAAGCCATTGCCTTTGCCACGAGAAAAAGAGCCTCAGTAATGCAAAGGCACAGCCTGCCCGGCCACCGATGATCCTCAGTTGTCACATACAACCAGGTTATAACACTTGCACCAGATGCAGTGCAAAAGTGAGCTTTTGCCTGTTTAACTTGTATAAAGTTAAACAGCAGATAAAATAGTACCAGTAAAATACATTTCCATTGTAAGTGGCAGCCATCCTTCTCCTGCATCAGCATCTGACCCTTTCTAAATTCAAAGTTTCCACGGTGAGGGTCAGAGGAAAATTCTGTTTCAAGAAACCAGTTAAACACTTGGCTCCTACAAATGGGAGATACATGTGGCCACAGACCAGTCAAAGAACATCTTCTGCACGGTGTAGTCAAAGGATATGGGGTTTAGGGAAACAGAGGAAAAGCTTACACCATCTTCCTTGGTGTGAGATGGCCATAGCTGCCCAGCATGCTTCCAACAAGACAAACCCTGGATTTGCATCTCCCAGTACTAAGGTGCCTTCTTCCCTGTAGATGACACCAACCAGGGGTGCTAAAGGCAAAAGGATCCACCTCACAGGTCTGCGTAAAACCAATGGATCTAGAAGCTGCTCCGAGGTGGTGAGATGAACCTGCTCTGGATGCACTTCCCACATGCAACATGTTCTGCTGAGACGTCTCTGCAACGACATGAGTCTTTGAATTGCACTTCCCACCTTCCTCTCAGGATATTCGGTTTCAAGCAACGGTTGTTGCCAGGATGCATTGCTAATACATAATATATTGGCTGGAAATTAGCACTTCATCTCAGAGAGAGAGAAAAAACGTTACAGGCACTTCTAAAGAGGCAATGAATGCTGAAGAATTTGAGGAAGAAATCTTGTGAGACAAATAGAGCCAGCCTGTAACCAAGAGAAGATAGATCTATTGAGACAAACAGCTAAATCCTGCCCTTTAAGACAGGCTGCAGATTCAGTCCCCTGATGCTCATTTTACTGCTGGAAGGAGATCTGTTCTGCTATTCTGCTGCAAAAGGACATTATTGGTCCACAAAGCTCAGCTTTGGGTATTTATTAGAGGGATAACTTCTGACTAAAAAGCAAGACTTGCTTCTTTTTTGCCGGTGATGCTTTGCGAAAGGCATGTCATTTCTGGCGTTCCTGGAGAGGGAACTCACATGTAATATTCCTTCCCCAAATCCAGCATCCCTAAATGTCAACAAGAACCACCAAAACAAGCCCCCTCCATATTCTTTTCATATGGAGGACTGCCCCACTGACTCAGTGGACCTACCATAGACAAGGGGGCAGGAGAAGGCCTAGAGGTCCCCAGCTGCCTCCTGTCAACTTTCAAATGACACAGCATAACACATCCTATGTGCTGGAGAGATTCTTCTGAAAGGAAATGCAAAAGGCTCAGACAAAGCAAGGAAAAAACAAGCAAATACATACAATACCCTGGGGAAAGAAGGAAAGGAGTTAATTCTGTGACCGTGACTAACAGGAATGTGAGTAACAAGCTACAGATCAACTCTGAGCCAGAGATTTTACACGAGCAGTTGATGGTGATCCCTTCCCAGCTCAACTCTCCCCCAGTTCCACCCTGAACACCTATTTCCATAATTCACTGAATCATTAACTTATTAAAAACAGAAACCACTGAGAATACACAAAATTTTTCCTCGGAAGAAAAAAACCCACCCAAACAACAAGAGGACATTAGAAAAAGCAGAGAATAAGGCATCTAAGGGTACAAAACCACAGACAAACAACAAAACATTTAGCCTGGCACATTAACTAATTATATACAGCACTATCATGCACTTCATCCTACCAGCAAATATGAAGCCAAAGCATTAACCTCAAGTCAAATAGCAAAACGAAAATAAGAGAAGCAGTATTGATTTGCTCTCTCTGTTGAGTAATCAAGCTTCTTACCATTAGAAATGAGCTGCAAATTTTCTGGATAAGCCATCTCTAGCCTTAGAAAAACTACATCAAGCTAGACAGGGGTTAAGAAGAGAAATATAGCAGGGTTAGCTCTGTGAAAAATAACAGAGAACAGTGTCCAAATTTGCAATTCCACGGCGAGGTGGGTCTCTGCATCCAGCCTCCACCATTTAGCTTCCACTAGGACCTCAAGATGGGCATGGTCTCTTTTGGTTAAGACAATGGTGGGTCTTTTGACGACTGAATTAGTGCTTATTTCAGAATCATTAAAGCCTTTTGGTTTTTGTATCTACTTAGCAGGCAGAGTAAAAGGATTTAAACATGCCATTCTCTGTTATAAGCCTTGGGGCAGGAGAGGAAAGAAATAATGAATGTTTCAGAGTTACTATATGGTAACCATAGCAGGCAAAATCAATTACTGCTAAGAGGATCTGGAGATAACATGCAGGTTCCCACTCATCTATTTGAAATGTGGGTTGTTTGTTTTTTTTTTTTCCTTCTCCATTTCCTCCCCCACTTCTCTTCAGAAATGTCTTTTCTCATACATTAGAACCTGGCCCAAAGAATCCTACTGGCTTGCAAACACATTTAGAGATAAGGATTTGTCATGATACTGTACGGTATCCCCACCTGTGCACTCCCACTTATCTGAGATTAAAATCAAATCCTTCACAGATTGCTACTTCTGCCTTTCACACCGAGTTTGGCCACACTGAACTTTATTAGCAGAGAAACCAAACAATGCTGTGGCTTTATCAAGAACACCGTGTAAAAGCCAGACAGCCACCCTCAAAAGAAGAACTGCAGGACAGATTTGGGGAATTAACACAAGTCCATGTACCCTCTCACGTGCCGCGAGATGGGAACAGTTTCGGGATGGATAGCATTAAAAAAAAGGAGCCAGTAAGAGCTTTAAAAGCCTATGAAATAAGTGGTCTAGAAAGTGCAGATTCAGAAATCCAGTTCATACAGGTCTGAACAACAAGGAAAGGATGTCTATTTAAATGATGCCAGGCTCAAAACCAATAAAAGGAAATAAATTTTAACACAATCTGTAATTGAATTGTGGAACTCACTACCACAGGAAGACAGCAAGGCCAAAAACATAATGGGATTAAAAACTGACTCAGTATGTATATGGATATTGACAATATCTAGAGCTGCATTTAACACTAAAATTGTGGAAAGAATTATTACCCCTCATGCTTCAGGGTTTTAACCAATTTGTAACCACTAGAGAACAGGGTGAAGCCTAATAAAGCAAGCTGATATCCCCATGAACATCTCTGTCGGTGTTTCTCCTCTGAATTACCCGGTGCTGGGCTCACAAAGGCAACTGAATAGATGTGTCCCAAATCCGATCTCATAAATCAACTATGACAAATTTAGTTTCAGCTAATCCCACCTCTCCGATTCAAGCTTAGGATAGCCAATTGAACCATTCAAAAAGGTTTAATAAAGCCGCTGAAATTGAAATTAAGCACTGCTGTGTTTACCCCCGCCTTTGAGCGGCTCTGACAGAACGCTAGCAAACCTTCCCTTTCCTCCCTCAAAACCACCCCACAATAAACACTGAAGATACCACGTAATCCAGAAACCGGTGCCTGAAAAGGACAGTCCAACAGGCAATTTTATTCCCTATGCAGTTATTTTAAAGCTAAGTCTCTCCAACCTTCTCATGCCATTTTTACCAAGCAACAATTAAGCATGCTGTTCCAACCGAGTTAAAAAATTTGTGGCTCAAAATGCTGCCTAAGCAGCTCCTTTCTGGTGGAAGCACCACGCATCTCACACGCTTGCTGAGATACAGAGTGGTATAGAAAATCTCCAACTCATCTCCCTATGCTTCTTACGGCCGTTTCCACGTGCAGGGAAAACCAACATAAACATATCACAATAACTGTTTTTTGTTTAAACCGGCGTTTAATCACGTAGCTCAAAGTAAGTTTGCACCCAAAATATTGTCAAAGTACAGACCAGAGTAAAGACCGGGCAGGAGGTAATAAATAAAACCAAAATAGGAAAGCAAAGGGAATAAATACCACTGGAGTAAGAAAAAAAATGAGAGTTGAAGAAAGATGAGAAATAGAGGACAGGAAAGAAAACAGAAAGGAGGCAGCAAGAAGAGAAATTGTGCCAAAAATCTAAATGAGTGAAGCAAATGCATGTGTCCTTAGTTCCACCCCAAAAGGCTGCAACTTTCTTTCAGGAGCGCATCTTGGCAGGAATAAGAATTCATTTTGACTTCAAAAAGGGAAAAGTTAAAAAACATCCATATACACAACCCAAACATTTCTTCTGCAAACTGCCAAATTTTCAGGCTGCCGTTTTGCATGGGGAAGCTTAAGCGCATCCACAGTTTGATGCCCAGGCACTGGTAAACAGTTTACACTCTTATTAGTTAGTGACTATTTTAAACCAAAGCTTGATAATGGCTAGGATTAAGATTTTGGATGAGTCGTCAAAGTGACTAATTACTACAGTGGAGAGGAGGGCACGCATAACAATGTACCTGTGGCCTTTCCCAGACTGCTAAATTACACAAATGGTTTAGTAATAAACACCAGTGGAATTCATCAGTGGAGTAACACTTTCAAGAGGCCCGAGTAAATTAGGGGGGGAAAAGCCATACTGACTGAAAGAGCTAAACATTCCTTTTTCAATCCCAAACCTACAGCTTAAATCCCTCAGCCCACCACAGCCCTGGGACTGAAAGCTTCTGCCATCTGTGAAAAGTCCACGCAACGAGACCTCTGCGTGGCCATGACAAGGGCTTCCCAAAGCCCCGTGTCTCCAGTTCCAAGGACATACCATGGTCCACTCAGAAAAGAATTGGATTACTTTAAAAATAAATACATTAAAAAGAAAAAAAAAACCCAACCACACTCCAAACTGTGGCCTTATGCTACTACTATCCAAAACACTGTTCATATATTAGGAACCTAATGTAGCTTTTTGTTAATTTTTCACATTTCCCCCCCTCCTCAATGCAGCAAAGATGAATTGGGTTCACTTCTGTGTATAACCAGTTCCACTGTTAAATTCCAGCCCCGAAGACCTTTTTTTTCAGAGCTACAATCAAGGTACTGGAGGAAATCTCCAAATCCTCTCCCGTAAAGTCTACGTTTTCTTTGTAACGGTTTCAAGATTGATGGAAATATCAATATTTTACAAAACAAAGCGGTGTGGTGCTTTGCAAAAAGCAACATTTGAGCACCAAATAAATAAATAAAACCCACCTCTTTAGCCCAATTGCCGTATCACATGATACGTGGAGGTGGCACATTGCCAGGCTGCAAGAATTTGCATCTCAGCATCGTTTCATCTCGCCAATCTCTATCGCCACAGAGATGAAACCTCTCTACTAGATTTTTCCAGCGCCGTGAAAATACTAATTCTGATAGTTCATTTGCACATGCTGAGCACACGCTGTCTAGGTCACTAGTCAATACAAGACCTCAGCGAGTGCTAAATTAATGGGATGGCGTGACATGAAGAGGTACCGCGTTGCCAGAAGTGTCGTCCTCCTGGTAAGATGCAACACGGAGCCTGAAAGTCATTAACGAGCCCACGGTACTTCTTGCAATACTAATGCTGCTCCGAGCAGGGGCTTGGTGAAATTCTGACTCACCTAATCACATCCCACCAGCCAAGGTTCGCTCTAGAGTTTGAGCTACGCGTGGTGTCTTAATGGGTCCTGCAACGCTGAGAGCATCATCATCACAGGAGAGGCTGCATTTTTGATATGTGATCTCCAAACTGCCTTTATACCACATTTGTCCCTTCACAGGGGTAGGAGTTGACATTCAATTAGGAACAGGAACAATTTTCATCAAAGGGAAGAGCTAAGCAGCATGAGGAGGAAAAAAAGGGGAGGGGGGAATGAAGTCAAGTGTTACGACCCAAAATCTAGTCTCTGTTTTAAGATGTTTATGATAGATACTTCAAAGATGTTTATTAAAAGTCTACAGTCGTACCTATTTGAGATGCAAAGAACATATCTGGATTAAGCAGACAGGAAATATAAAGTGTGCCAGGACATAGCAGAATTTAAATAGATCAATAAACATAGCTACTGGAACAAGAGTTCTCAATTTTTCCATCTCATGACCTTGCATTAGCATAAAGTTTTGAAATGTCTCTTTCATACTCTCTTTGTTTACTCGTGATGAAAGAGAAAGCCAGATCATGTCTCTTTTCTCTTTTTCCTAACCCCTTAGGGTTAGGAATCCATGATCAGGACCATGAGGAACTAGAAGATCACCACGTAATTATTCCAGTTAGCATGCAACCAAGCACACAAAACAAATTTGAAATAATTCAGTATCACAGCGTTCATGGAGTGAGTGCAATCTGGCCAACTAACGAAACGCCATACAGTATTCTACATTAAATATGCTATCGTTTGGGTCTTTGGGGGTGTCTGTGTGATTGTTTTTAAGGTAAGGCCAGGGTAATTTAGACCTGCGCTACTAAATCATGCTGTTAAACCAGTAATGAAAACTAGAGAAAACTCCTGCTTAGATGTAAACTAAGTATGTGAGGGAAAAAGTGACAAGCAAAAAAAATAACACCCCAAAATCCCAACACATTCCCAATGTTCTGAGCTTCTCCTCCCTCCCCTTTTTGTACACTGTTATTAACTCACCTACCTGATCCAAAAGGAGCTGGTTTGGGTGGTGGTTGGTTGGGGTTTTTTTTACTTAAAAAAAAAAACAAACGAAACAAAACCCCTACAAGAAAAAACCCACACTGGCTATGAAATAGAGACACTTGGGCTCTAAAACCCCATTTCATTCCAGCCCATGCACCCCTTGGCATTTCCCAGGGCGTTCTCTGATCAGCACAGGTCTTGGGGGGCTCGGGGACAACCTGCTCCTTCAGAGACTGCCACTGTCAGGGAGGTGGCAGCCAGGGCACTGAAGCCCCAGCTGCCTGGCCAAGGCCACAGGCTGCAGAAGCCCTGGAAAGTATCAGCACCCAGCAGAGAAACACAGACAAGCTGCAGGTTTCCTTTAGAAGAGTAGGTAAAATTGTTACTTGGTACCTAAAAGAAGGGAGATAGGCAAACACATCAGAGAGGAGATGAGGAAGTTTCTGTAATTTGTATTTCTAAGGTCCACATCCCTTAACACCATTTGCTGCATGTCAAGAACTCATTCATTCCACATCACCGCTTTCTTCAATTGCATTAAAACTGCCTCTGGCCACATGTAATTATCCACCAGGATATTTATATTCTTGATTTACATGCTTAAACGTACCCATTAAGGGTCAGATCCTGAATGAAATCAGTGAGACAACCCGGGCAAAGAAAGCAGCAGGGTTAGATACGAGCATGCACTAGTAATGGGAGGATAAAAATTCCCTCTGAGAACCTTCGTCGAGAGGTATTTTTGCAGCATAAGATTTCTACAGCTTTTGAAGAATTCACAACTATGACCGCAAATAATATTTTTTCATTCAAACTGCAACAATGCAAAGAAACCAACAGCGAACGACCGACCCTAAAAAAGCCAAGGTGGAAAGTTGTCCTCTTGCATTCAGCATCCTGGCTCTGCAATGGTTAAAAGGTCCCCACAGCTGTGCTGGCATCATCGATTAGGGTGAACAAGGAAGCGACAGAAAAATAAAGCCACCTTAATTTCAAGCTCCATTAGAACTGAAGGACTTGGGGGGCGGGGGGGGAGAAATCAATGTTTGGCAAATGGGAAAGGACAAAAATCTGCAAAAGGAAAAATGCATTTTCAGGCTAAGCTAATGCAAACAATGGATGGTGAACAGCACTTGAGGCCGCCCCTTTAAGGTTGTGTCAGCATTTCCATTTATAAACTCTGATTTTAGTTACACTCTAGTAGATTACCACAGGCTTTGGTATTATTCTAGCAGATACCACAAAGTGTATCAGAAATGGTAACATAAAATAGCAGTAAGAGCTCACTGGTTGAATGATGCACCCTTTCGGTACCCGATGGCAGAGTAAGCATTTTGAAATTACAAGTCATACACGTACATACACGCAAACAGAACATACAGTGCTGGGACCCAGATTCTACTAACACTAAACCAGAAGCCAAAGTTGCCTGTTTATGATACTCTGAAAAACTGGAAGATATCCCAGATGCTTAATTTCAGTCTGCCTCACTTGCCACTTGGACAGATTTCAGTCTTAACCTTCTGCCCTCATTTAGATAAAAGCTCTTATTTCTGTATCTGGACTTCCAGAGTGATACTCGGTCAATACTCTGAACATCCACACCCAGAAATGAAACCCAAACCCCGGTAGGTAACCTTTAATTTCAGTTCTGCCTAAATCAGAAGGCCAGGGTGAAGCTGTTGTACAAATGAGATAACTCAACGAGATTTTCCTTCAGTGTAATGGAGCCAAGACTTCCCTTTAAACTTTCAAAGCTTATAAAACAATGTATGGAGGGAGGGCTCATGCCTGTTTCTAGCAGATCTGCACAGAGCTGGCTTCGGCTTTAAAAGTGAGAGCAAACCCAGTACTTCTTCAAGTTACCACCATAACATTTCAAACAAAGCATACCAGGGAGGGCTAAATCTGATATCACACCAGTGTGACCTGTTCAAACCACCAAGGACACAGTAAAGCATACTGTGATCAGTCAGAATATCTCAGTAAGCATAAATCAGGCCTTGAATCTGCAACTAAGCCCCACCAGGTACCCCAAACACGTTCACTAGAGCAGCTCTCTGCAAGAGAGAAGCAAAGAAATACCTTTTCTGACCAAAATGTCAGCATTACAGCTATATACACATACCCCATCTCTGAGATAACAGCTGGCATGATCAACCCTTTCCTGGGATTTTTTAAAAGCCACGAAGAAACGAACAAAAACCCCACCATGCTAAATATGGCATCAAGACTCACTTGACTACCGTATTCAATTTCAGAAAGATTTTGCCAAAATAGGGCTGACAATTTAGAAAAATCTTGATCTTTATAAACTCTTGACATAGGAATTGTTATGAACTGGATTTGTTGCAAGAAGCGTTTGTGTTGCATGCCATTTAAGAACAGAGTCTTTGAAATAAGAGAGGAAAAATACAAATTCTATAATTTAATGGCAAGCCTAGAATCTTTTTCATAGTCTTCCCGGCCTACTGCTCTAGTGGGAGACATTTCCTGGACTCACAACCCTTTTATGTGCAAGCAATCTACGTTTTACAACTGATAAATAATTCAGATAATTAATTGAGCTGCAATTTGGTGCACTTCTTTTTAGTCAGCACTATGGAGTATCATTTAAAAGAGGTTCTGTACAGAAAGTCCCTCTTGCTCGTTAACCCAAGCTGAGGCTTCTGTTAAGGTGAATTCCTAGATTCTCTTAACACTTTCTGAATGTCTCACATCAGTGTCCTGGGACTTCATGCCCTAGGATGCTGCTGATTTTTCTTGATGTCTTTTACTCTCTATATAAGAAATTGGGTATTTCCTGGAATTCTTCTGCAGTGCTGTCATTATTTGAGAGATTAGATTCTAGCATATCTCTTTGTGCTGCCCACATACAGGCTGCTAGAACAGACCGCAACATAAGAAGGAACAGAGACAATAAGTAAATACTTTAGGTAAGAAAGCTGGAGAAGCTCGAGCAGACTGTCAGAGAAATCACTGGAAGCAAAGGATCTTAATCAAATGATGTTGTAAAGTATTTATGAACCTGTAACAACCACCTGCTCAAACTGAAGCTTGAGGGACACCACACATACAAGAATAATTAAGAGTGTTAAAGAATTTACACATGGCAGGTAAGTTTCAGACAGGATTTAAGGCCAAATAAATTTGCTGCAAACTACACAGGCTTGTGAATATGTGTGTTGTGCATCGGGAGAAGATGGGACTGAGAAAGGACAGCTGAGCCTACAATATCGATGGTAATCTGTGAACCAAGTTCATGAAGTATTTGGGAAGAAGATTTTATTGGTTAAAAAAAAAAGGGTAATGATAGCACTAGAAAGTGCAGGCAGCAGGTTTGATGCAGAACAGAACAGCCCTCCCCAGTCCACAGAGCTAAAGCCTACCGGTACGGCTGTGCCAATCCTGAGTAACGGCAGAGGAATTAGCAAAATCCTGTAAAACAATAAAGCAGATCACTCTGCCTTCCAGGATACAAAGGGAGCAACTTACAGAGGGAGAATTCCACAGTGTAAAGGCATAGCTACATCCAGCCCCCAATAAACACAAGCAGCCTGAAGAAGCCTTATGAAACTAATGAGCTCGGAAGAATGAAAAAAAAAAATAATCCCAACAGTCATCAGAAGACATAAGAAAAAAATAACACGGGAAGGAGCTTTTGCTGCACATCTTTATCTAAAGCATCAAATAATTTTAAGACCTACTTGGCTAACAGAACTAATTAGAGGATGATCAGCAGTGTATAACACGAAGGTCCTCTTGGTAACGATTTCGGAAATTTTGGAAAAACTACTCTGGAAGGCCAGGATTCTGTTGTCAATGACTGCACACCAGCACCTCCAGATGAGCGCAGAGCCTCGTCCATATTCTAAGCAAGTTACTTTTCAGATAACAGGCCTCTGTCGACATCAGGCAGACAGCTTGAGATGTGACTGCAAATAATCCTCAGACAGAGCAGAGGATGGCAGTCTGCAAAACAACATAAAAAGCCTGGCACCTCTTAGCTGCAAAACAAGACAGGGGCAAAACATCTAAACCTGACGCTTTGCTCGGGTAAGATGGTCTATAATGGAGCACTTTGCCATGCCTCCCACAGCAAACCGGTTTTTAGCTAATTTACTATGTTTTCTACACATGGCCTGCAAAAAAAAATAAATTAAAATTCAAAGCACACATGTATTAGGCCTCAGACATGAGTAGTTAGGTCTAAATTAAAGTGATCACTGATTAAATCACCAGTGTTAATCATGATTCAAAACAGCAAGCAGGGAACTTTGATTTAAAGGATTGATTTTAATCCTGGTTTTCATTTGTACTTTTTAGCTGTTTTCCTAAAGGAAGGACTGAATCTCATTGGCTGATTCGGCCATTTAAGCACATCGATTTGCAATTAACCATTGGTTTTATGCTGAATTTGAAGCTTTTCCCAAACAGGAGGATACAGTTGTATCTATATTCACAATATTTTAAAAGCACAGTATTTATTCAGAATCTTAAACATATTTGTTAAGCTTGGAAACAATGAAGGAGAGATTTCTTATTTACTAGATAACACTTACACATGCTCTTACACATGTGCTTCATGCCACGCTCTACTAGGATGGACTAGAATCCTATGAGAAATAGATCACCTAAAAATGTTCAGTCAATTAAAATGTCTTATATAAAGACAAAAGTAGCCAGCTTGGATTTCAAAATGTTTGCATTTCAAATTGTCTCCATGAGACCAAAGAAATCATTAACTTTAGTAGCAAAAAGACAGACTGAAAATGATGGCTAGACACAAAGGCATTTCAGCACCTAAACATGCAAACAGACCAATATTTAAGAAACTTTCAAGCATGCCTACCCAAGATAAGTACCCAGTTCCCACAGTAATCTCCTGGACTTGAAAACAATGGGTTTCAGGTCCCAAATTTGTTTAAGCATGGCTGAAAATCTCTTAAGTAAGATATTTTAAAAAAAAATAATCTCCTCCCGCATCCTTCAAGCTTTTCTGGTTAAGAAATCTTATCTGTCACTTATTTTTTTATTTAAAAAATAAACATGCTTATTTTTACTTAAGTAATTTTAATAGTTTAGAGTAAGCTTAGTCCATAATGTCAACTGCGACGAATTCAAACGTAAACACTTCCTTTTTAAAAGAAATAAACACATTCTAATGAAAAACATTCAAGTATTGACACGGGTCTTAAAAGAAATATACTAGAGATGAGAAAATATACTGAGATGAGCACCAGAATATACCAGAATTGCTATATCAAATTATAAGTCCTTGAAATCTGGTATAATTAAGAAAGAAGAAAACCTTCATGTTTTCATTAGGTAACCAGTAAAACAAAGTAAAATGCGAGTATTACAGTCCTATCCATCTTCTCATAAGCCACAAATCTCAGATCCAAAGAGCCGAGAGCTCCACTGTTTCTGGGCTTGAGAATCTAGAATAAGATTGCTCTTGAAGCAGGAAGGAAAAACACCAGAAATCAAAGGAGAATTAACAGCAGTAGTAAACCTAAAAAAGAAAAAAAAAAAAGAAAAGGAAGAGCTCTCGAAAAAAACTCTAGACAGAATGGGGTCAAGGAAGATGTGTACCAAGTTTAACATCACCCATTAGAAGTACACCATCAGAAATTGGAACAAATGAATAAAATGAGAAAAGACAGAAAGCGAAGAGCGCCAATGGTTTAGAGCTCTCACTCTTATGATCATGCAATAGATAGTTTCCAGAGTACATTAATTCTTAGTGAAAAAGAGGGGAAGATCATCCGGGGAGGGTGAGAGAAGATCACCAAATATGCTAGGAATTGCCAGAAGGTGAAGAGGCTTAAAGGCACAAGAAGAAATCCCATCTTGGAGAAACCCATTAGACACTCGGAGTAGTCCTCACACGCACGGTCACCCCTCCGTGTTCCCAGCCCAAGAGCACCGAAGGCAGCCCCAACACACCTCCCTTTCCCTTCTGAAGTTAAGCAGTTAAGGGAATACTACATGTGCAAAAAAGAGCTTACTACTCTTTTGACCCTCCTAACTTAGCCATCTGCCAGTAAGGAAGGAGAATACAAGCTTCCAAATGATTAACCAGCAATTCGGGCTGTTATCGTCAACGCAACCCACCACATCCATTCCATAACCAGCTCTTCACTGAGTAATGAAAACTGCAGATGTCTTCATCATGAAGATATTCTACAAGGCCAGGCAACTATCATGAAGCAAAAATAGATGGGTCACGTTAATTTCTAAGACACTTGGAGAGACGGATCTACAGGAAAATTTACAAGATTGTTCCAATCAGACATAACAGGAGGTCTCAAAACTATGAGGGAGAGGTATCTCTGTGCAATTTACGCTTCCAAAGCCGACAAAGACAGGTCCACAAAGGCAGTAAGTATGTACCTAGTTCCTCGTGACTTCAGGAAGAGTTTGGAACCTAAAGTACTTCTGCCAATATGGTACTTCATGCTGCCTCTGATGGCTAACTCAAACATCCTTCATCAACAAAAGCAGCATCTCTCCTCTGTACCTCCTCTAGCCAGTGAATTCAACACAAAGCAAGACTATTTCCACAATGGCCTGAGAAGAGCTTTGAACCACAGCACAGGAACGGCAGTTACAAGGACAGTGTAATTCCCACAGCAGAAATGCCCCTACCTGGATGTCAGTGTCCTTCACAGGTTCGAGAGGCTCAAATGTAGTGGCTGCACTCAGACTCTCCAGTCGCTGAGAAATGTGAGATATATCAAGCCCTCTAGACCCGAGAAGAACAGACCTATAAGGAAGAAATTGTACAGGTATGAAATTAGTATTGAACAGACAGAACTCTAAACCCAAATTCATTGCCAATTTAGGTCAGCAGCTAGCCATGTAGGGACAGTGCTCCCAGCTGTGTTAGGAAAACTGCATAAAACCCAATGTTTGAAACTCCCTGCGTGTACATCTAACCACCTGAGCCCTGCTCAACGCTATCTGCTGTTCCACTGCAGTACCACACAGCTGCCAAGTCCTTCCAGACAGCAAAATTCTATAGCCTGTTGGTAAATGTCTTCAGCAGCGGCCAGAACAAGGTACTGCACTTCTGGACTTCAGCGCTCGAAATCAGGAACGGTAGCTCCTCAGATAAACCCTTCGATTACTATATTATCTTTTTGTAAGTAGGAAAATGGAGGGGGGTGGGAACCCCAGCTTTGCAGCTCTTCTGTGTCTCCCAGGCGTGTCCTCCTGGCAAGTCTCCCCACGCATTAGAAACCAAACCTGTAAAAAGCTTCTACCCTCCACGTAGAGTTTCCGATGCCGGTGCTCCGTACTTACGCCTTAACATCTGCAGTCTCCTGGGAAGTGCGGGTCAGAGTGCGGGAACGCAGGCGTTCCCCCGCCTGCTGGATCTCCTGCAGGTTGCGTTCTACATGAGGGAGCTCAGAGATACCTTCTGTCTCAGCTGCAAGCTGTTCTGCCTGCTGGAGAAGCTCTCCAAAGCCTTCAGTATCCATCTCTGTTGCAGGTTTCACCCAAGATGCACAGAAACCTTCAGAAAAAGAGAGAAAATCCTGGCTCAGCCGTGAACAGTTTCTATACATAGAGAGGGCACAGACAGACCAACAAGAGCAGGTCTTCTAGAACAGGATACTCTTCTCTCCATCCTCCCCAAGTGCTAAACATCAAGGAACTAATTTCAAGTGGTCTCAGAGAGCTTTGCCTTGCAGGACTATGTTCTTAAGGCAGATCTATGGACCTGTCAGAAGTGCAGCTGATGATGCAGGGGCGCAGGTGCCATATGACAAGCTCATATATTGCTGTGATACAAAGGGCAGTGAAAGCAGAGAAGTCCCTGTGAAGAATTTGGTGTTAATTTAGCTGTAAACTACTTGTATACGCATAAATATAAGAAGTTTGGAGAGCTGGACTCAATAATCCTTATGGGTCCCTTCCAACTCAAGATATTCTAGGATTCTATATTTTTATACGTTATAAATGGAGACATATAGATATGCATGCATAGGTATATATGCATATGAGGGCTAAAAACACACATAACTTATAAACATGAGGTTAAATTAACAGCAAAACAGACGAGCATGTACATGTACATAGACAGCCGTAACTAGCCATCTATTAAAATGTGTTAATCCATACGTCATGGATGCTTGGGATTAATGTGGGGAAAAAAAAATGTAGCTGCAATGATGTCCACTTGAATAAAATATGAAACCCAAACCCTCAACTTCACGCACCAAATCCGTGATCAGCTCTGTGCTACAAGCATCTGGCACCTCTGTAACGCCACAGAAATCATAGAAATCTAGTCTTGCTATATGGTGCTACAGACCTGGGAATCTCCAGGCCAATCTCTCTCTCGTAGCACTTGCACCCTAACCCAAAGTGCTGGGGATCAAATAAGACAAACCAGACCTCAAGCATTAACTCCAGCTCTTTATCATTTACTCAAAAGTAAAACTTCAATGGAGACTATTGGCTTCAAGGGAGCCCCCCAAGAGGAAAACAGGGCTTTTTTTACAAACCAAAAAGAGCCTGCAATCCAAGTATTTCTTGGTATCCCTCAACCATACCAAAGCAATTTAATGGTACAATTTTAATACTCCTCACATTCTCAGCCTCACCACCGTGACCAAGTACAACCACCAGCGGCAATGGCAGTGCTTTTGTCTGTCTGGACAAGTGATTTAAAAGCACTGCATGATGATTCATTCAGACGCACGCAATTAGGAAGAGAAACTGATCCCCACTGCCTGGGTGCCAGGACAAACCCTAACAGGCGGCATCCAGGAATGGAGAATTTCACAATTCCCCACCCACTTCTGGAAAGCTGGGAGCTGCTCGGGGAGGCAGCGATCATATTCGCACTGACTCGCTAATCGGGTGAGATAGCGGAGACTGGATTTGTTTGAAGAGATTAACATGTCACTGAAATGGAGGGGGACAGGGAGGTGGCAGAAATAAGCAGTTTGATGCCCTGCAATGCAGCACAGAACATCCTTCCAGTGCTTACTTGCGATAACTCCGGTGCACCCCTGCCAGAAGCAGCCTCTGTTGGCAGACACCGACCAGACCAGCCGCACTCCCGCACAGTTACGAACCGATCAGATCCTCTGGGAGCAGTGACTGCAGGAACAGCACAGGCTTCAGCTTGATTTGATCCGATCCGGTCCGCTTCCTTTTTTCATTACCAGTGAGATAAAAAGCCGGGAGCGTAAGAAAGCACTAACTTCTCAAAGCACCGAAACCAAAAGCACAGAGAATCAGTGCACTGTAACTCCCAAACCTGCACTTTTTAGCCATAAAACTCCACATCCATACCGTATGAGGTCTGTCACGTAAATTTGCCAACATAGGAGAATTGCAACAACTCTGTGAGATTGAACTGAAGTCAGCAAATATAGAATAAACTAATTATTTTGGAGCAAGTTAAACTACCTCTGATTATAACCAAGCACTGGAAATGACAGCTCGCAACAAGAGCCAAGACCAAACAGCTTTTTCTAAGCCACACAATTCAAACATCTAGACCGAGGAACAGCACGAACAACTTTGTCTCCACCCTGACAGAATTTACTGCATTCAGGAGACTGCAGTCTGACTCTTAATGCTGCCGCACGAGAGGGAAACTGCTACCACAGTAACGAGCGGAGCGATGGCAGATTTTCATGTCTGGCTGGGGAAGGAGCAGCAGCTGACACCTAAGGGCAAAGAAAATACATCAGATATTAAACGAACTTCTGTGAAACCAGATAGACCTTGGGCTAAAAGCCAGGACTGAAAAGGCTCCCCTGTAAAACAACTTTGATGACTTATCAATAGAAGCTGCTGCATCAGACCACTATTCCGTTAAACCCCAGTTTAATGTTTCCCCAACATTTAAAACCACAAATAAACGCTACATATTGTACAAGTTGACTGGATTTAAGCCAAAAAGAGACTAGAACAGATGATGACAGGTTTCTTAAGTCTATTGGGGCCAATTATAAACGATGATTTATTACCTAAAAACCCTAAAAACTCCTCAAGAGCACAACAATGTTATCTAATGAAGAACACTGTAGCTATTTTACTCCAAATATGGCCACAATGAACATTTTACCGTACAAGCTTCAGAAAGACAGAGCTGAAATACTCCAATGCGTGCCCAAGCGTCTGTTGTATTTCACACAGTGACAGGCTTTGTGTCATCTAATTAATTAACTTTGAGAAACAGGCTAAAAAATTTAGATTTTTCCAGTGCTTTGAAAAAAGAAAGGAGGAAGACTTCACGGGGTGGGAGTGGGGGGAAGGAAAGCCTCACCCACTACATTCAGAACAGCTGATGGACCAAGACAGTTCCACAAGGCGCAAAGAGATTCTTCAAAATGGGAAATGGAAAGGAAGAAATCCAGCGTTGCCCTCTTGCAGAGGCTCCTGCCCCAGAGTGCTCAAGAGATGCAGTCTGACAAGTCAGCATCAGCTTCTTTCAGAAGGGAGGCACAAGAGCACACTAGTAAGAGAAAGCAGGCAACTCTTTACTTGCTGCAGCCGAGATCTGAGGCAAAAGTGCTTTTTCGACAGGTTCCATGCCTGGGCTGCTACAGATAGTGTAACAGCTTCTGTCTGCTAAGCTCAACATGAATAAGTAAAAGGCCTGTTCTGCAGGCCTGGGGAATTCTGGATGAACAGCAGCAGTAATACCTAGCTCTCGCACGGCACTTCGCGTAAGCAGGCACCCAGACATTTCCGAGAGGAAATCAGCAGCATGATCCCCACGTTACAGACAGGGAAACTGATTAAGAAACGCAGAGATGGAAAACAAAGAGCAGGTGGCCAAATTTTTGTTTGTTTGTTTTTAAAGGAAAGCAAGACAGCATTTATAGGATATTAGTTACACACGGATATAAATTGCCTTCTAATGATGCAGACGCTCTGTCCCTGGGGCTTTTTAAGAGTAGGAAGGGCATAAAGCAGAAATAGTGCAGACCTACCGGCCACCCGCTAGTAGCAGACACACATCACTGGGGTCTTGAGGTCCCTTCCTGCCTTATTTTTCCACGTTCCACCAGTGGAAGCGACCAACTACAACCCAAATATCTGCTGCACATTTTCAGCAGATCCCCCTCTAGTACGTAAAGCACAATAATAAATGTTTAATCAAACCTAGCAAAGGGAAAACTTCTGTACCCTAGCTAAGCTAAAAACATGAAATCAGGATAGGCCAGCTTAAAAACAAACACCCAAAAGCTCCAGGCTAAACTTGGTGCTCCATCTGGTACAACAGCCTGTTCCCCCAGCAACAAAAAGCTGATGCAGGAAAATCCAGAACAGGCCACACAACAATTTTCCAAACTTATTGTTTCATTTACCACCCACTAGTTAATCCTCCTCTGCCTCCCATAAAGACTTTCTGTCCTGTATGTTTTGTCCTTCATCTTATCAGTAGGTGGGCATGCAGAATTACAATCTTTTTATGATCTCAAAGAGCTCTCACAGTGCATACGTTGAACAAAAATGGTTTTTCAAAGTTTTAAGGGCAAGAACATTCAGTTATTTGCTCTTGCACTGTGAAAAAGGACAAACAAAGGCACATGACTCTTCTCTATTCTCCTCATTATTTAACCTGGAACCGAACAGTAGGCATTTTAAATAATTTCTTCCAATATATGCTATCACGCATTTGTCAACACTGCCTTTTATCTGCCATCTGACTTTGAAGTTCCTCACAGAGGTCTCAAGTCCCCACTGTCCTGAACAGCTGACTCGGCTGGCAGTTCTGCCATCTCATCACTCGCCCTCTTTTCTGAAAACTTGGTACTTGTTTTAATCACCTGACAGTCACCCAACTCAGCGGGGCGCTGCCACAGGGTGGCAAACTGATCCTCAGTAGAGGGAGCATTTATTTTGATATTTGAAATTCCTTACATCCCACCTCCTTGCTGAATTTCCTGTGATATTTTCACAACAGGAAGATTACGGTTTCAGATGAGCAGAATCACAAGCAATTTTTTAAGCTTTTCCTATTTGTAAGCCCCTAGTTTTCCCAAGGAGTAGGAAACACTGTTAGAGACACGACATAAGTGAACAGCAGTAAAGTGCACAGGAACTGGCTTTTCTTTGTCACCCTCACCTTCGTTGTCCGTGACCTAACTACTGTCCCATAAGACAATATGACAGATTGAAGAAGCCCTTCTTTGCACCTGGACTTTAATTCAACCCTTTCCACTAGCTGTTAATATATTCTGGTTTGGAATAATGTTGGGACACAGACGGCACCTAGCAATCCCCAGTAGTTGCTAATTAAATACTGACACCCATGTGCATCCACAGATCAAGGTTTAACACAAAGGCAGCTCAACATCATGTCACAGAAGTTTGGCTGTTGCCTGCAGTTGGGACCAAACAGCGACAGTTATATACTTTGTACACTTTATGACAGCTCTAGAAAAAATCAAAACCGCAACACGGACTGAATCTTGCTTAGGAGGGACTATCAAATAGCACTTTTTAGGTTCAGAAATAGTTCTGCACCAGAGATGCTCTGTAAGAAATCCTTATTGTCACTTTCACCTGTTTTGCATGAGAAGCCAGCACTGCTGTTAGTAGAGAGGACTTGTGAGCTGGGGTAAGGGGAAAGGGCTAATCATCATTCTCATTCAAGGATAGCCTGAAGGGTCCACGTTAAGCATTTAAAGATAGATATCCTGTCCTGCATCAAACTTACTGACCTGAAAAACACGAGTCTCAAGTATCATGTATGGTTTCTTCTACATATATGCTACCTTCTCAATTCTAAAGTCTTCTATATCCTGCCAGACATATGAAAGCAATGCTTGGCAACCACATGGGCCTACCAAAACCTGATGTGAAAGAGAAGTTGAGCCAGGGACAGGGTAGAGAACACTGTGCCCCTCATGAGCTCCCACCACCAGGTACCCGGCAGCAGGTATTTTTCCTCCAGTCAGAATGGTGACAAGGAAGTCTCCCCTCCCTGCAGCTGAAATGGAGAGGCCAAATCACACACATACACAGACCCATTTGGCTAACACCATTCATATAGAATCACAGAATCATATGGGGTTGGAAGGGACCTCTGGAGATCATCTAGTCCAATCCCCCTGCCAAAGCAAGGCCACCCACAGCAGGCTGCACAGGAACATGTCCAGGCAGAGTTTGAATGTCTCCAGAGAAGGAGACTCCACCACCTCCCTGGGCAGCCTCTTCCAGGGCTCTGCCACCCTCACAGGAAAGTTCCTCCTCATGTTTAGGTGGAACTTCTTATACAATGAGCTTCTGCTTCCTGAAACACCAACACAGCACCTCAGTCAAACGCCAAGCTCCCTCTCTACAGCTGGGCTTCGCCCCCCAGCACAGACCAGTTTGGGGGAAGAGACCGCTCCTCACACACACAAAGCCAGCCCTGCTGCTTTAAGGCGGGTTATTTTTCAGGCAGAGGTATACAGAAACGCCCGAGGAGTCCCAGAAAGGTCCATGGGGAGGCCTGCGAGTGCACCCCACCCAACCTCCCACCGCAGCGGCCTTGCTTTTTGGGGGGGAGACTCTTCAGGGAGGGCCAGGGCCCGGGGCTGCTCACGCCCTGCCTCAGGCAGCCGCCTCCCTGAAGGGGCTCTCCTCGGAGGAGGCCCCACCGCAGAGCCCTGCCGGCGCTCACAGAGAGGGAGCCGCAGGCCGGAGTGGGACGGCTGCCGGGGGCTGGGGACCCGGCGGAGGATAGTTCAGAGGCCGCCACAGCCCACAGAGGGAGAAGAAGCCATGACAGGCCCGCGAGGCGCCCTCACCTGCCCGCCGCTCCGGCCGCCGCGCCTGCCCTCCCCGCGCCGCCCGCTCCTATTGGCCGCCTTTGCCCCCTGACCCGCGCTCCTATTGGCCCGACTGCCGCGCGTGCCCGCAGTGCGCACTCCCATTGGTCTAGCCGCCGCCCGTCGGCTCCCGCCCCCTCGCGACAACAGCTTTATTGAGGCGCTGGGAGGCGGACACAGACAGTGTGTTGGGGGGGGCGGTTAGCTCCCGAGGACGCAGGTTCGAGCCTGCACTCCGCCTTCTCCGCACCACGTGCGCTTCGCCTAGCGGTGAAATCACACAAGAAAGAAGAAAAATACGGAAAAAAGCAAAGCGCAGGGGGTTTTTCCTCTCTGCTCTCTCCCTTGATAATCACCGCTAACTCTAAGACCGTTTCCTCAAAAGGTAAATGAATTCATCTTGCTTCCCCCCCACCCTCCACCTCCCATGGCCAAATGCACCAGCAGACAAACCCACAGCCAGCAGGAGCTCTCCATCACCAGTGGAAGGGTCTCTGGATGGAAGGTGCACAGGGATACACTGCATTCGATCCTCTGCCACACATGATGGCAGAGGAGGCAGACATCAGCACCAGCCTTACATTTGAGGAACCCACCACAATTTATTGTCATTTTGACAATTATTCTCTCACTCATCGACCCCTCCCCACCCAGAAAGGGCAGTCAGGGAAAAAAAAAAACCAACAAGGAAAGCCAAGGGTTGAGATATAAACAGATTTAATAGAATAAGACATTAATAACCAACATTATAATAATAAGAACCAATATTGAGCCCGATACATATATAAAATACGCAAGGACTATCCCCAGACCGTTCCATCAGCAGGAATGGTGTGCTACAGTAGGGGACAGCAAGTGTGGGACACTGGGGAGTGCTGCAGCTTACTGCTGAGGAGATCCCTAGCACCATGGTCCAGCTGGAGAAACCTGCTCAGATCACTTCGTGCAGGCAGGGGGGGAGAGGAAGGGGGTCAGGGTGACTTTATTGGGTGGATGGGGGGGACAGGTAGAAGTTCTACCCACCTTCGAGAGCTGCTGTGCAGCCCCATCACCCCGCTCTTGGGCTGGGGTCATGTCCCACGCGCCATCAGTTCTTGCGGCAAAGGTTCACCAGAGGCTGGTGGGACACAGGGATGGCCAAGAGAGATGGTGGAGATGAATGGAGATGAGCTGTAGCGGATGTGGCCACTGGGAGCCGGTGGCAAGAAGCCTTGGTGTGAACCACTGCTCACCCCTCCAGCCATCCTGTTCCTTGATGGCTCCTGAGAAGGTCCTGCTGGAGGAGCTGAGACCTACGGTCCTCCAAGGGTCACCTCCCACCTGCGTCCTCCCAGGAGAGCCTCCACACAGGGCACAGCTGGGGAAGGAGAGAGCCCCTTGGCAGCAGAAATCTGTGAAACCACAAGGAAATCGCACATTTATTTTTTTTTTTTTAAGTGAAACCGACGCGGCTTGGGGAAAAGAACAAAACTCAAGAAAATGGGGTAAGAACAGATATCCCTTCTCCAAGGATGGATTCAAATTTCCTTGGAATTCTCCCAGGAAAAGACACAACCAGCTCTGACTCAGAGGCTCCAGCATCCCCACAAATACTGGAATGTCTCTGAGCTACTTCACCCAGAGCACCCCCACCCTGGACACCAGCCCCTGGGGACAAGGGGGTCCCCCACCAAGACAGCGCTCTTCCTCTATGGCACGGGGGCACCGGCATCACCACTGGAGGTTTTTAGGCTTCTCCACCCCAAAAGCAGCAGGACTTTTCTCCCAGCTGCCTGGTGGGACATCCCAACCCATCTCACAGGGAGCTGTACAGCACACCCTGGCTACCCCAGGGTGGCACTGGGCCACCTCCCCTCTCCTTTGGCCACCCACCTCATCAGGAAGGAGAGGAACCGGCGAGCTGGAAAAGGAAAATAAGTCTCCAGATCCCAGCAGCTCTTCCAAAGGCTATTTCAGGGGCGTAATTCAGGCTTTGGGGCTTCCCAGGAGGGACCAGGCGCTGCTGTAAGCGGCTTAAATACCATAATGCACATTTTTCAGCTCAAAACATCTGGCCCCTCTCCAGCTGTCACATCCCACTCCCAGGAAAGAGGGCGAGGGGGGGGGTAGGCAACTCAGATTTGTAAATCCCCAACGGCACAGACTAAGGGGAGATAAATCCCACAGTCTGTATACAAACATTTATTAGTTTCCCAAAGCAATTAGTTATAGTTAGTATACCTAACCATGATAATTGGTAAGGTATAGAACAAATTACAGCAAGTAGTGAGGTATGGGCTGTGTTACTGAACAACAGGCACACAACAGCTTACGGCAAGCGGGACTTCAGGTGTTACTGAACAACTCTAAGAGAAAAAAGAAACTGAGGGATAGAGAAAGGAAAAGAGAGAGAAAGAAGTAAAGAGATCACCACTCCTGGTTCCAGCACCTTTTCCAGGAGATCTTTCCAGGCATAATCTTCTTCTTTCTTGGGAAAAATAATCTTCCCAGGTATGGTCATCTTTGTTCTCTCTCTAGGGGCACTTATTTTCCCCTTTTAGGTTTGCTGAATTAGCACAGTCCACCCTCCTTGCAAGAACAGCCCCATCTCAGGTTTCTCTCTTCTCTCAAGTGACATGTAGCATGATTTGTTTGGAGAGACAAGTGCCACAGTCACATATGTTTAGCATGATCTCCACAATCCCTGCAGTTTTCATATGCAGGGTCTGCTCTTTCATATGCATTTTGTGGATAACAAAGCAAAGGTCACTTACTGGACACAATGGCCTCAACAACAGAGAAAAGGCAAGCAAAGCTCCCCTGGCCCACTGGGCAAGTAGCACATCTCCAAGGGGCTCCTGCCCCACCACTGCCCCTTGCCAACCAGGGTGAGACACCCCCCCATCCATGACCACAACAGCACATAGAGGGGCTCAGCCCTGCTCAGGGGACACAGCCAGCACCCATGGGTGACACTGGAGTAGCCATAACCCCCCAACCATCCCTCCCCCTGCCTACCTAGCCGGGGGCCAGCAGGCCCCCCGGCCTTTTCTCCCCCCACCATGGTCCCTTGGGATGCATCTACTCACCGGTGACGTCTTGAC
>JAHREE010000385.1:410825-444437 GCA_033628505.1 Tringa tobata | reverse complement strand
CGCTTTAGCCGCGCCCCTCCCCATGACGCAGCGGCGTCGTGCGCGAGCGGGCGGTGCTCGGCCCCGGCGGAGCCCGAGTCCGGCGGCTGGGCCCGGGCACCGGCCAGGCCAGGCTCGGTCTGGTCCGGTCTCGCCGCCGCCATGCTGGTGCCCGTGTTCACGCTGAAGCTCAGCCACAAGATCCTGCCCCGCATGGTGGCGCTGGGCCGGTACGACGGGACGCACCCTTGCCTGGCGGCCGCCACCCAGGCGGGCAAGGTAACGGGGCGGCGCGGCCCGCCATCCCGCCCGCCTCCCCTCACGGGGACGCCGCCCTTAAGCTGAGGAGAAAAGTTCCTCGTCGGGGGCCGGGGGCCTTGCCCTGGTGGTGCCGTGGGGCGGCCTTCTCCGGCCGGGTAGGCCCCGTTCCTCTCGGCGGCGGGGCCGGCCTGCGGCTCGGCGGGGTGTCGGCGGGGGTCGCAACCGGCCTCTGGGGTTTTGGCTCCAGCAGCAAGTCCCCTTAACGCCCTCCAGGTTCCCTGCCCACCCTTGCAAAGCCGGGCGAGGGGTGTGCTCGGCTGTGGGTAGGCCGGGAGCGCTGGAGGAGGCGCTGGAGCCGCCGGTACTCGAAGCTGTGCTTTGTGGCGGCGACAGGGAGCTTGCAGGAACGAGTAGCCGGTAACCCAGGTCGCCCAGCAAACTTCCCCGTTTTCTGGTGGGGGAGGTTGCCCAGAGAAGCTGTGGCTGCCCCGTCCCTGGAGGGGTTCAAGGCCAGGTTGGAGGGGGCTTGGAGCAACCTGGTGTGGTGGGGAGGTGTCCCTGCCCGTGGTAGTGGGTTGGAACGAGATGGTCTTTAAGGAGCCTTCAAACCCAAACCATTCTATGATAATAGGATTTTTTTCAAGCTGTGGGTGTTATGGCACCGTTTCCAGTTCCAGCAGTAAGCCTTAGCACTGGTACAGGCCGAGCTTGGTGCTGGTGAGAGGAGTGGTGTCAAGGTTTCTACAGGCGATGTAAAGACTGCCTTGGGGGAACGGAAAGTGGTGTTTGCACTCTGAGTTTGAAATACAAACAAAAGAGGGTTAAATACGACCTAGCTAATAAACAAAACGTAGGTTGAAGCATAAACCCACAGAGGTTGCTGTGAATACAAACGTGGTTCATCTGTGATGTTTCCCAGCGTTATTACTAATTTTATTTTGGAGCCTTTAGGAATAGCTTAGAACAAGGGCTCGGTTGAGAGGCAGGCTGTACAGCCATAAAGCAAAGGCTATTAAGGATAATATGCTGTGGTCCCCTGACTCTGCTCCATACAATTACACTGACTGAGTATTGGTCAGTGAGAATAAAAACCGTATTTATCACAGGCTCCTTTTTAAATTAACCATATTCACCTCCAGATGGAGGTTACAGATAGGTACTAGGTCTAAATTGTCCTAAATGTTTGGGGTTGTTTTGGTAACACTGTTACCAGCTGGATAAAATTTGTTTAGTTTGTTGTTGCTCCTTTTGGTTTGCTTTTTTTTTGTGTGTCTGAAAATTTGTCAGTTGCTCTTCTTGAAACAAACAAAACAATGGTGGCACAACTCTGCTGGCCGGAGCAGGGGGTTTCCTGCCGTTTCCCTTTATTGGTATAGTTTAAAACTAAAGAATAACTGTCAGAAACAGTATTATCAGCAAAACCCCATGTCTTTTGTCCTCGCTTTGGTTCCATGAATGCTCTTCTTCCCCATTGCAGTTACTGTCTAAAAAGTAGTCTGTAATGTTTGTACAGAAACGCATATATACTTTGTGATAATAGTTATATTCTTGTTTCTGCAGGTTTTTATTCATAATCCCCATGCCCGAGGGCAGAGAACAAGCACAAACCGAATGGTGCAAAGCACCCAGGATTCGGACGTTTCTCTTCTCAACATTAATCAAGGCATCACTTGTCTGGCTTCGGGAGCGCTGAACCCTCAGCTTGGTTATGATTGTCTTCTGGTTGGAACACAGACTAATTTATTGGCTTACGATGTATATAACAACTCAGATTTGTTTTACAGAGAGGCAAGTTAATTTAAATGTCTGGGTTTTTTTCAGTATCTCCATTCTTTTCTTTCCATTCTAAAGATCACAGTTTTTACATTACTTTGGCAATTAATTATGCTTCTGTTCCTTGCATTAGTTCTACTGTTGCGTTCAGAACGTTTTGACTTTAGAATATCTGGAATATTTCAAAAGAAACCTGTGAAAGTGATGTATGTTTGTGTATGCACATGCAAGAGAAATTTTTGTATCATGTCACACATCACCTAGCAAGACAAAATTTAAAAGAATTAATAGGCATTGAGAGCTCAGCTAAACTGATAGTGATAATGTCGGAATGTCTTTTTTTCGCTTGTGTACTCTGATGTCTCATTGTCTGCTGTTTCTTTTTCCTTTAATGTTTCTCTGTAGGTTTCAGATGGAGCCAACGCAATAGTTCTTGGAAAGCTGGGAGATATTTCATCTCCACTCGCTATTATTGGTGGAAACTGTGCCCTGCAGGGCTTTGATTATGAAGGAAATGACCTTTTCTGGACAGTAAGGCTGCACATAATGCTTTTGATGTTATTACAAGATTTTTTCAATGGCACTAGTTCCTCTTGATTATTTATTTTAGATGATAAATACTAATTTAATTGTTGGATCTTTCTTAATTTATCTCAGACCCGAAACTGTATTTTGGTTATGTATTCAGCGTGCTCAGGTGTTGCTTGAATTGTTGACTTTGTCAATTGTCTTGTTGCAGTTGAGATCATAAAAATAGTTTCGCTCTGAGAGCTCTCATGGGTATTAAGGACTGTCTTTCTTCTTTTAGGTTACTGGAGACAACGTTCGTTCGTTAGCACTGTGTGACTTCGATGGTGATGGCAAAACTGAGGTTTGTAACCATTTACATGAGATTTCAGCTGCTTTCACGGTCTTGTAGTGAAATGATAATAAAACCGCCATAGGTTATCAATATATAAGTTAAAGTGATCAGCACTGGTCTCTTGGACTACTTGGAGTGTGTAAAAAAAAAACAAAAAAAAAAACTAGGATATCTGGGATCTTTACAGCATTACTGCCTCGCTTTGGTGAATCCATGGCCAGCTGTAATGGAAAACTTTTCTTTACACCAGGAGAAATGCAATTAAATGCCTGTGATCATCGCTTGCAAGGCATCTATTTCAGTGGTGTTTCTTGAATGTGGTTATAAATACTTTTTTTAAATTCAGAGAAACAACTTGCAAGGATCTTACATGTTAAAGAGAGCTCTTAAAAAGCTTTGCTGTGAAGAGCTTCACTTAACGATTGCCAAAATCAAGAAACCTGCCTTCACATTCAGTCCCACTGTTTCTTCGTAGTGACGTGGGGAAATGAAATATTCTGTGTTTTTCTGATTTAAAACGAAGATCACTTCTAACGAGCATCTTGCTGATAAGAAATGAGACAGACAATAGGAAACAGCTGCCATTCTGATCATTGCAATGGATGGATGAAGCTGTGGCGTTCTCTGCTGTAAATACTCTTCTATCCTGAAGGAACTGAAGGATCATGCTTATAACTATGAGTCTTTAAGAAGTGTAATGGCTCCCTAGTATACATCAGATGCAAGTAAATATGCTGTTAAGTCACCATGCTAAAAATACTTACCTTAGTTATCTGTCTTTCAGTGTTAATCATAATTCCTTAAGCTTTTCTGTTGAGTTCCCAGAAACCTTAGTTTGGAATGTTACTTGAACTATGTAAAGTTTATAGTGGTGTATAAAAGACCTTTGGTGTTTTTTATAAATGTTGTACTGATGCAGACCGTTTCTTTGCTTGATTGAGATCTTCAGGAGGTGAAAAGATCTCGAATTTTCCAATCAATTTCTGCCCAGCTTTTCTTAGGGTGTATTTTTTTTTTTTAATGTGCTGAGAGGTGGTTATAGAAAGTGTATAAAGATTCAAAAGCCAGGAAACTGATCTATGGCACTAATTATAACTGGTTTGAACTTGTGCTTCTAAGTGGGTTTTTGTTGTTTTGCTATTTTTTTCTGCTTGAGAAAGGTTCGTTCTCAGCAGTTGGTGTAATCTGATGCTTCTTTGAGCTAAGCAGAGTTGGATGCATTATCTGACTACTTTACCTTGCCAGTTGCTGATGTTTTTTTTAGGGTTCTTTTTAATCTTAATTATCTAGGTAATTTTATGTTTTTAGGTTTGCTTTTTGGTGTTTTGGTTTTTGTTTTTGTGTTTTTGTTTTGTTTTTTTTAATTGTGGCTTTTGTGAAGCTGCCTCCGGTTTAAAATTGAAGTTCTGAGAAGACGCACAGGAACGTCTTTTTAAATTGTTGTTTATCACTTTGTGTCTTATCTGATACATGGGCATTCTGCCTTCATTTCCGTTCTTCCCTCCCCCAGTAACAACATGTCTGCATTTAAAATAGACTGGTTTTAAAACTCTGTGAATATACTTCTACCATTCAGGAGGTAACAAAACCGATTTGTTCTTGTCATTGCCCTCCTCAGGATTTTAGACATACAGGTTACTTTCTCCCATCTGGCCAAAGACTTGGGGGGAAAAGACCTTTTTCCTTGCTTTTTCAAATTCCAGTCCAGTGGAATGAAAGTCATTGAGGGGGATGAGTTGAATCAAATGAAAAAAAAAAAAAGTCTTCTAGGCACCTCTAGGAAATGCAGCATCATCAGCAATTGTTTCAGGATTCTGTGCTTTTACCTGGTCACTTGTCCAGAAATCTGTACCTCTTAATGTATGTTATTTGTTGCAAGTTATTTCAATAGCTACAGTAAACTAGGGTTGGTGTAACTTTAGTTTGTGATAATTTGAAGCGTCTTTACTTGGGAAGAAAAAAAAAACAGCCTTTAATCTTTTTGAAAATCCAACTTCGATATGGATTTCTGTCTGTTCTGCCAAGTAAAGATGGAAGACTCATCGGTTCCAGTGGGGAAAGACACTACCAGGTTTTAAATATTCATTTATAATCCTGTTTGTCATGTATTTGAGGGATGACATATATATATAGTGTATATATAATCAAGTATAACTAATACCTGATCAACGGGAGACCCTGAAATCTTATCAGAGAATACCTTTTGTTCCACTGACAACTCTTCATACAGCTGTTAAAACTTCTTTGTTTCTGGTCTTGGAATATTTATTTGCCTTCTGGGTCCTGGAGTATGTCCTTCTTATTTCTTTAGCTTGAATCACTATTTTTAAAATAGACTTTTTTTTTTTTTTCTAGCTTCTTGTTGGCTCTGAAGATTTTGACATCCGGGTGTTCAAAGAAGATGAGATCGTGGCAGAAATGTCGGAGACAGAGGTAAATTATTTCTAGCTAATGTTTACCATAATTGCTGATGGAGCTGAAAGTATTGTGTCCTGTAAAGCTTCTCTGGTTACTCCGGTTCAGATTTATTGTGTAGTTAAATAGTTACTTAACTATTTGGCGCGGTATCTATTCTGCTAAAACTGCAAAAATTGGAATTTAATAATGTCTTTAATTATACATGGGATTTTTTTGCTTGCTTTATTTACAAACTATTCACCAGGTTGAGAAAAGTGACTATCGCTTGACGGGAAGTCAGGGCCCCATCCACAGGAGATTAAAGGTCACCGGATTGTGATCGAAGCTCCTTGTGCTCAAAATAAAGTGTTCTACCATTTTCTTCAAATATGCTGATCAGGAAGAAGTAACTTGCCCCTGTGTGTAGCCAAACCGTGCATGGCAGGGTAGAAGGGGGTTGCCCGGGTGAAACGGGATGTTTTTATTGCAGTTGAAGTTTTCATGCTGCCTGTATAAACAGAGCTGCACCTTGGCGGTGCCCAAAGTAAAATTTGGAGCAGGTAGGTTTTTCAGAGGGATAACTGGAAGGTGTGGGAGTTGATTTTTAGCTTAAGAACTGAAAATTTAACACTGTTAAATTTTGGTTGCTTGGAAGGGAGAAAAATACCCTTATCCTTACATTTAGGAGTTCTCTTGGCCTTCTCACAACCCTTTTGGGCCCAGGATGGATTATGGACACACAACATACAGGCCTTTGTCCTTGAAGACCTGAGGTCTCCCCGCTGCCCAAGTTGGGACTAAAAGGCTTAGTTAGCTACTAAACCACTTAGGAAGAGCTATAAAAGACAAATCCGGGCAGTGTTCTAGGAGAGGAGGCTGTTGCTGGGATTAGAACCGGGCCTGTAATGCCTTCTGCTTGTCTGTGCAGTAGCCAGTCTAGAGTCATGTTGTGATTTCCAGTTAAAGGGAAGCTAAAGGTCCATCCCTCTCTTGTATGACTTATTTCCAGATCCACAGTTGAATTGTTTTAAATTCACACCTTCAAGAGTGTCTAGAGACTTGTTACAACCCTACTGTTCTTTAAAAGGGCGCAGCTGCACCTAAACCTTTCCTTTAAGGAAGCAAATTCAGGGAACAATGGCTTTATAGATTGTGCTTGTTTTGGAAGACTTGAATAGTTTGCATTTTCTGAGTTGAGTCTCTTATGAAACTGTAGGCTGTTTTGATTCTTGAATTTATAAATGGACAATCAGGTGTTAAAAGGGAGTATTGCTCCCTTGGAGAGTTTGACTGTTGCTGGGGGCTTCAGTCATTACTGGGTGCTCGCAATTTAGGAGCTATTGTTACTTGGGAGAGGCTTTGGAGAAGATCTGTCAGATAGAAGGGTAAAGGGTTTGGAAACCGTATCTTCTGGTTAAAAAAAGTCAAGGAGCAGTCAACTGAGTTTAAGAAGATTTGAAGGATTTAATTTAAAGAAGTTTCCTGATCCACGTTGTACAGAAGACTAGACAGACAATTGCAGGTCCTCCTGACGTTAAAATGTCTAGTCTTAGTGTGTGGAAAAAACAGCATTTCCAAGCCCTGAGAGCCTTAGTTTAGTGAAGAATTGTAAGGTAATGGGTCTTAAAATGAGTGAGAAACAGGCTGAGTTATGACTCTTGGGTCTCTTCCTGCATATCCAGGTAATACCCAGCCTGATGTTGTAATTGTGTTCCAGAAAAAGTCCAACTGTGGGAGCTGTTAATTTTTATCTCATTAATCTTGGGCAAAGATTTTCTACCAAAAACATCGCTAGGGTTTTCCCAACCCGTGTAATGTTGAACTCCTTACCATCCTCAGCTCCTGGAGCTTTAAGGAATGTTGTGTGTTTGGAGGAGGTTTTCAATGGTAATGTGTTAGCGCTCACGACCACAGGAATCCTATGAGCAGTTGTTTTGCTGCTTGTGGTAGGAAATACTTGGTCAAAGTACACAATTTGAGGGCAGTTCTGCAATCTTTGGTGAAGTGCATCTTAGCGCTGGCGATGCAGCCTGTGTGAGGAAATCCTACGTGGCCTTTAGTGATTTCAAACTGATTTTTAAAGATAGTTATTTCAGTATTCAGTGCTTCCTGCAATAGACTTATTTACTGTTTAAGTAGCGTGTAGTTCATATGATGGATTGTACAGTCTGTTTTCTGTTACCTGAAGATGCAGAAGTTTTCACTGCTGTGTCCTCTCTCTCTTTCTCTCCCTGCTTTCCCCCAAGACTGTTACTGCCCTTAGCCCCATGTACGGCAGTCGCTTTGGCTACGCGCTCTCTAATGGCACCGTTGGAGTTTACGACAAGACAGCCCGCTACTGGAGGATTAAGGTTAGTCCGATGGTGGAATGTCATCACTGAAAGCTTTCATCACTTTTAAGCTTTCAGGTACCTAATCTCAGGTTGTTCTGATGTTATCCCGACTCCTCAGATAAATTTGAAATTTTCTGCCGAGCGTAGCACTTCGTGTAATTTTGTTCTTACGAAAGCTATTTTTATAGATACGTGCAAAATTAATAGCATGTGCTTTTGGGACTATTGGTGATGGCTTAAACAACACTGATGCAACCGTACTACTAGGGATGGTTGCAACAGAGAAATTTGAGTTCAGTGTTGGAAAATGCCTCCAGCTGTATTGTTGGATCAATAAACTGTTTTTCAGAGACTGAATTAATCTTGCATTGTCTGTGTTCGAAGCTAATTTTTCGCATCAAGAGTAATTTGCTGCTGTAGCAAATCCTATTAGCAAGATCCTTTCCTGATGCTCATTTTAATATTCTTCCTATAACACAGATTAGAATGGTCTATTTAATAGTAATAGGGATTCTGTAGGAGGTGGCCAGAAGGTGCTAATGGCTTTCTTCAGTGGTTTCATTTTATGACAGTGTTGAAGCCCTGATTTATTTATCTTTTTTCCCTAGAGAATTTGGCTTTTGACACTTTGTTTTTGTGAGTTCTATTTATTTGCTTGGATGAAAATGTACTTAGAGGAAAGATCGGGTCATCTGAGAGCTGTGGACTAGATTTGTAATGCAAGGGCTAAGATTTCAGAGAGATGTGTGACCTTACAGATAGTGCTGCTCAAACTTCCTCTTAAGAGACATATTTCTATTCCTTTCTGTAATCTCTGTAGCTTCCTAGTCCTCCATTTCAAGCATATGCAATTTAGAAAACATACCCAGGCTTAATTTACTTTTTTTTTTTCTGTCCTCAGTCTAAGAACCACGCAATGAGCATACATGCGTTCGACCTGAACTCTGATGGTGTGTGTGAGCTGATCACTGGCTGGTCCAACGGGAAGGTGAGTTTATACCAGAGGGAAACGAGGAGCTGTAAATCCAGAAGCTGCATTTTGAACGAGGCTGTTAAATTGTCTGAAGGAGAACAACCTACAATTAAAAGAGGCTGCTGAAAACTGAAGAACTAGTGCAGTAAACCTCGTTTGGCTGGTGAATCCTCCTGCCAAGTGCGGGATGAGAGAAAAGCTGCTTCCTCTGCTTAGCTGAGGGTTGATTGCTAAGGTGTGGTACGTTGTTTCCATGGAAGCAGAGATCATATGCCACATCCTGGAGCTGTGGAGTGTCTCTTTTCAGCTGTGTCTTGAGCACATGCTAATAATCCTCTGCGATGTTTCCTGAATGTTCTCAGACTACAGGGGAGACAGAGTGGTTGTGTAACAGGAGAGCAGCGTCAGTCTTGGCTATGACAGTGTTAGAACAAATCCATCAAGTGTTACTTAATTTTATGTAAAGACATTCTATACAGCTCAGTCCTAGTCTCTTAAGCCTGTTGCTTGGTATTCCTCTTTGCCAGACATGACTGTTCTAGCTTCCAAATCTCTCCTGGACACAGCCTGCCAGGTTTTTTTGTAGAGCTATGCTTCTTTCTTCACATCTCTCATTACTCTCATTAGCCTGAGGGAATTTAATTAACCTCATATCAAGCTGGCAGTCTGGAGCCTAGATACGTTGAAACTTATGTTGGATTAGGCATATAGCATTGTTAAAGAGAGAACCTCTCCTTGCTTTACTCTCTTTTCTGTTCTTTTCCACTGGCAGTCTCTACCCTGCTTGTTGGTCTGAAACAAGCTCCTAGAAAGAGTAATGCTGGCTCCTGTGCTTTGGAAAAGACACACTGCACAGAACCAAGCTCCCTCTCTCTGTTCTTCTCCGATAGAAGATAATTAAAGGTCATGGTATTTGGTATAAAAACAATTCATCGGACACAGACTGCAGCTAAGAGGAGAGATTGTAACTCTTACATTAGAGTTATTTCTGGTTTAGCCCCATCCTTGCTCCATTGATGTGTGCATAACCTTCCCAGTGCAGGCTCACAGTCCCCTTCTTTCCTTCCTCTCATTTGTAACTTAGGGAAGTGTCTCCGAAGAGCAGTTCCTTCCAGCTGAGCCTGTCCACAGGTCATTTCTTGATGGTTTGGTTTTTGTGTTTTGGTTTTTTTTCACGTGTGGTGGTCTGATCAGCAGAGCTGCAAGTTCACCTGCACTTCCATGAGCGGAGCAGTTCCAACAACTCCAGAGTACAGCATAACATATATTTTTAGGGTTAGCTTTTCTGTTCATGGTGTGCCTTCGTTGTTTCAGGTTGACGCACGCAGTGACCGAACCGGGGAGGTCATCTTTAAGGACAACTTTGCTTCCTCGATTGCAGGAGTGGTGGAGGGAGATTACAGAATGGATGGGAGCACCCAGTTAATCTGCTGTTCAGTTGACGGTGAAGGTAAAAAGCCTTGTTCAGGATATTAATTTAAGACACAATAATAATATCAGGCGCATCGCATTATCTCAGATGAGCTAAACGTTTTGGTTCTGTAGGCATTTTCGTGTGCCAGATTCCCTTTGCTTTATGTGAAGTCAAGGGAATTTTGAGTTACGCTATCTGCAAGCAGGATTTTTAATATTTTTTTCTCTGATAATGGGTGTGTGTTTCATTGCGATCCAAGAAACCATCAAAATTCATTTGCCTAACGGAAGAAGTCCCGACCTAATAATGCAAAGGTAACTATATTCAGTGCAGACTGTGGTTTTTCAGGCAACGTTATTATAGATGAATGTATAGGAGATCTTTTTTTTTTTTTTCTCTATGTGATAATTCTTTGGTAGCTTTACAGTGGGTAATGGTGTTTAGCGTGTTGGGGGGGGACATGTGTTTTGGTGTTCCTCTAAAGATGAATACTTTTTATATTAGAAATCTTAGATGTTAACAACCCTTTTATTTCCTGGAAAATGGTATTCTGAGACTGGAAAATTGGTGAATTTATCCCACTGTGCATTGAAGAAGTCAGACCAGGTTCCTGTGAGTGGAAACAACTACGATGGCAGATTATTTAAATAAGCTCAGTGTAATTTACAGGGATGGCTCCGGGAAAGACACTGGTGTGATTACCCAACTGCTTGGTGTCGGTGGCCTGAGACAAGCAGGGCTGGCACAACCCATTTGGAACAAAAGCCTTGTTAAATAGCACAGCATTTTGCTGTCTGTCTTAATCACAGGCTGCAGGGATTTGCTGTGCTTGGACTTCAGCATATAAACCTTTTTCCCAGGCTTACAGAAGGGGAACGTTGTACACGGTTCTGAAGATACTTTGTCCTAGCAGAGCTGTGTGGGTTAATATCATCCTTTTCTGATGGGTCTGTCGTAAACAAGCCTTAGCACAGTGGGAATCCCTTTAGGCTGGAGACTACAGGCATCATTAAATAGTAATAGCTCTGTTTTTGGAATTGTATGGACAGTACATTCTCATAGTCCTTGTCATTAGATCCTGTTTGGGGCCAGCATCCTTTCACACGAGGTGCTCTGTGTTTTGGTATGTTTTCTGTCTTGCTCTCATTTTAAATGAATCAATAATCAAATAATGAAGCGGGTCCTTTCATCGGAGGACAGTGTGCATGCTGAATACTTCTCAAGTTCCCTGTGACTTTTTACAGGATTTACAGAGCCAGGCAGCATATTCTTCACAGGTGTAAGATTTTTGTCCCTGGCTTTCATTGTCACCTGCAATCAGAGCACACGGCCCTAGAGCAAAATGGAAGTTTATAGCAAACATCTTTGTCTCATCATCTGTTCAGCTCTTCTGTCTCTCCAGGCAGTTGGAAATATTTCCATAACTCTGGGCTACTGGTCTTATCCCTTGATTTGGGGGAAAACTTATGTGGGTAAATCTTGTTTACTGGCTGATTGACAGTGACTTACAGTCACCTTCAGACAATAACGACTCCTCTGACCAGCTCTAGAAATCCAGATACACATTTTATTAATTTTGCATAATTGCAGACTTGCCTAAGCACCTGAAAGAATGGTTGCAGTGGGAATCCTCTCGCAAAAGGACAGGGCACTGCCCTTGTTTGGTCAGTTAAAGACAGCTCAAAGATAGCTCGGAAATTCACCTTTTTTTTTTGTTTTGTTTTCTAAAATGTGCAGTTCTCTTGCCCTGATCACCAGGAAAGTCAAAAGCCTCAGTGGGTGTAAATCAGTGCTCAGGTTCTCAGCTGCGTGGTACCAAATGAAGACTAGAATCAGTGTCTGCTGCTGAGGCAGTACAGGGGGGTCTCGATGCCAAAACTAAAGTTTTGGGGAGGCTGTGGAAGGCTTTGCTGAAATTGGTTATGTTTTGTTTCCGTACAGTCCGAGGCTACCTGCCAGGAGGTGAGGAGATGAAGGGAAACCTAATGGATACAAGTGCTGAGCAGGATCTGATCCGAGAACTTAGTCAAAAGAAACAAAATCTGCTGCTGGAATTAAGAAACTATGAGGAAAATGCAAAGGTACTACTTAGGCAACGTGTAGAGCTAAAACACACCTTTTCCTTGCTATAAATCTGGAGTAATCTGGGGAGCAGTCTCGGGGCAGTCCAGACAAGTCGGGGCTGTAACCTGTTAGGAAGAAGTGAGGTTGTCTACTGGGGATTCCTGCTTCTGCATCTGGCTTGCTCCTTGTGCAAGTTCAGAACTTGCTTTTTGTATTTTAAGAAGTAACATTTTCCTTGCTCCTTCATCTCGCCGGGGCAGCCGTGTTTGGAGCTGGATTCTGTTCAGCCCTGTGCTTTGGTTTCTGACTGCAAATTGTAGTTTTCAATGCATAAGCCAACTCAGGGGTCAGAGGGGATTGTGTGAGAGGATCAGGTAATTAATTGGGCGAGGGGTGGGAGCACTGCCAAGGCGTAAGAAGCGCACTTGATTAAAGAGCTTCAAAAAATAGTCTGAGGAAAGAGCAGACTCGTATTTGAACAGTAAATGACTGCCATAGCAAAAGTGTGGAATTGTATAAGCTTGTGCTTAAAATTGAATATGTGTTAAGCACTTTTCTGAAGAAAGGTGGGAATACAGAGCTGAGCTCCATCGACAGTAAAGCACTTGAACAAATCGTAGCACAAGTGTCCGCAGCTCCTTGCCTAATCCAGCTGCTGTTCATAGCAGCGTGAAGCGTCTGGGAATTGCTGTAAATAAAACCTTGTCTTGAAAACAAAAAAGAGAACTGACTTGTGCGTATGTTTTCTAGGTTGCTTGAATGGAAATCTTGAGATTCTGATACTGAAGCGTGTGTGTTTTGCAACAGGCTGCGCTGAGTGCTCGGTTGAAGGAAGGTGATGGGCAGAGAGGTGTGATTCCAGCAAATACCCAGCTCCAGACAGCCCTCTCGGTTAACCTGGGCTCCGACAGCCAGTCTGCCCATGTGGAGCTGTGCATTTCTACCACAAACGGTGAGTGGTAACCTGCAACCATTGACAGTCATTTCATGTAAATTCATGCAAACCTTCAGTTATATTTAGCTGATGATTTGCCTGTCTCCCCTTTATTGTCTGTAATTTCCCCTTTGTGGTTGCTTTCCTTTCACACAGTTTTGAATCAAGCTGTGTTCCTTTGATGGGTCTCAGAAGAGAGGAGTTTGATGGAATTTGTTTCTTGTTACGTGTTATTTTCCAAGACAATTAACGTTTTACTTGGATGAAGTGAGTCTTGGTGATCCCTGCAACACTCCTTGTGTTGACTCTAAACACTTAACCTACAGCCCGTGTTAGGGAGGGCGTTACGTTAACGCAGCTGGGCCTCAGCTGGCTTTATAGACAAAACTGGAGCTACCCCAAGACAGCAAATTCACCTGGTACCAGGCGTGCTGAGGATACAGTCGGGTCCAGGTGTGGCATTGGGGGTAAAATACACTTCTGGGGTATTTTAACAGTTCAGGAGGGGTGTAAAGAGTTGGCTGTGCGTAATTCGGCAAGCAGTGGTGGTTTGTTGTTGCCAGCTGTTAACTTAGGAACTGCTTTTTCTTCCTGTTGCTCAGACACAATCATCCGTGCTGTGCTGATCTTTGCTGAAGGCATATTTGAAGGGGAGAGCCACGTGGTACACCCCAGTCTCCAGAACCTCTCCGGTTGCGTTCGTGTTCCCCTTACTCCACCCAAAGACGTCCCCGTGGATTTGCACATCAAAGCCTTTGTGGGTTACAGAAATAGGTGAATTTTGTGTTGGGATCTCTGCTGGTCTCCAGAGCTGACCGTGTGACCAGGAAAAGCAATGATGTGCCTTTGTGCTTGTCCCACGCACCGTTAATTCCCTGGTGCCCCTCTTCTCTGTGTTACTGGAAGTAGAGTGGGAATATCTTCAGGGCAAGTAGAAAGTAGCATTTGCCTGACTTCAAGACAATGCTTTTCCAGTTTCCCATAGAAATAAAATGTCTCTTCATATACATTTGACACCAGCTTTCTCTCTGCTCGCATCTGGCGGTGCCCCAGGAAGCAGCCTCCTTTCCCTGAATGGAGAGGCATATTTTCAGAGCCAACCGCTGCAGGAAGAGTGTATGGGACTGAATTCCCTTTTTATTTTTTTCTCTATTTGTCTTTATTATTGCTTTTTATAAGGCTTCCCTGAACCTGTAAAGAAAATAGTTACATAGTAAGATCTTATATGTGTTAGCCTAGAGAATATATTTCTTTGGAAAGAATATGGAAAACGTAAGCAGTGGGGGGGAATTATTCAACCTTGTGATAGGATAAGCCTGGAATTTCCAAGTTCCAGTGTTTTTTTTTCTGGGAAACAGTAAGAAGTGAGTATGTGGCTGGAAGCTGCTGATGTCAGTAGCCAGCCACAAAGGAGCAGGAACCGTTGTGCTAGGCGAATCCCTGGTCTGTTAGTGACTGTCTCTCTTTTTCCAGCACACAGTTCCATGTATTCGAGTTGACAAGACAGCTTCCTCGCTTCTCCATGTATGCCCTGAGCAGCCCGGACTCGGCCACGGAGCCGCTGAGCTTTGTCAACTGCACAATGAATGAGAGACCTCAAAGGGTGAGTTTCTGCTCTGCTCCCTATTTCCCTGTCCCGCGTAGGGATGCTGCAGGTGGAGGCTTTGCAATTAGCTTGGAGATTTCCGAGAGCCAAGGGAGAATTGTGCAGTGAACTGCAGTGCTGGCCTCTGGAGTCTGTGTATTGCAGCTTGACTCGGTGCTTTTTTTCCCCTTCTTTAAAAGATTTTCCTTAATTGAGGCATTCCCTGCTTCAGGAATTCCTGCAGCTGCAGGAGTTAACGGCCTGAGAACATGAAGTGTTGTCTGTATTGTCTGCTGTGTGACAATTGATGGAATGCCAGCAGCAGGAGCCCTGTAGTGAGTGGTGAATTCTGTAAATGAACAGAGAACAGGAAAAAGGTGATACAGACGAACAGCAGTACTGCAGCTCTGGTTCTAAAAGATCTGAATTATGGGATGGCAGTAATTACAGCTGGTCATTTCCCTCATAACTATAGGTCTCTGCCCTGTTTACATGGTGATTACTGCATTAAATAGCCAAGGCAAAAAACAAGGTGAAAAGAAACTCTCCTTGAAAGAACCAAGCCTTGCTTCCCAGCTTTCTCCAGTCTCAAGGCCTGGGCTTGTATTTTCACCTTGGGCTGTGGCCCCTGGGTTTTGGATTTGATTTTCTTAGGACTATTCAGCTTTGGAGCAAGGGTTCCACTGTCCTCATTCTAATAAGTTCATTGCGTGGGCTTTAGGGGATGAAATTCAGTAAATGAAACTTCCAAGGTGCCTTGCACAGACATCACATGCAGGGATGTTGCGTGGTTCTCCAGGCTTTCCACATAGGGGATGGCTGATGCTTTTCACTTTATTTTTGCAAGATTATTATGTGGCTGAATCAGAGCTTCTTGCTACCAGAGGATGCGGAGTTTCAGAGCGCTCCCTTCCAGGTTTGCTTCACTTCCCTTCGTAATGCGGGTCAGCTCTGCATCAAAATCAAGCCCGGCGGAGAGGTGAGTACCTTCATGGACAAGAGGAACACCCTTTTAATTATAATCTGGTGAAACTTAAGGGTGGTGTCAATATGAGGCAGTAAAAAATGAAGGATGACTGAACAGGCAGAGAAAGTACTTGTGTTTTAGGGTAGGTTTGGGAAACTTTTTGGTCTGTTTACTGTTAGTGGGTAAAAGTGTCTAAAGGGTGGGTTGAAGGAGGATGGAGCCGGACTCTTTCCAGTGGTTCCCAGTGACAGGACGAGGGGCAACAGGCACAAGCTGGAACATGGGAAGTTCCATTTAAATATGAGGAAGAACTTCTTTGTGGTGAGGGTGGCAGAGCCCTGGAAGAGGCTGCCCAGGGAGGGTGTGGAGTCCCCTTCTCTGGAGATCTTCAAGCCCCCCCGGATGCAGTCCTGAGTGATGTGCTCTGGGCAACCCTGCTTTGGCAGGGGAGTTGGACTAGGTGATCTCTAGAGGTCCCTTCCAACTCCAACAATTCCGTGAAAATTCCAGGGCCAGTTAAATGAAAAAAAAAAAAAAACCCACTTGCTTAACCTCCAGATCTGTAGGGAAGGTATGTGTTCCCACACAGGGTGGTTTCAGGGAGCCATGATTTTGAGGCACAAAGGCTGCCTGGAACTTTGGCGCTGGTCCTGTCTGCACAGATGCTTCTTTGCCCCAGGCCTGAATAAAAGCCCCTCTGAAATTAGTGTCTCCATCTCCTGAAAGCCTAAAGCTTGCTCCTGCGATGTTTGCCTCCTGATGGAACGAACTGCTTTGAGGCTGGGTAACTGTTTGAGAGGTAATTCTGGGAGATGCTTTGGCATGGAAGAACGCTGAAGCACTTTCTTTCCTTTCTGACAGATTTCCATCAACACGGATGATATTGATCTGGCTGGTGACATTATCCAGTCAATGGCCTCCTTCCTGGCCATCGAAGATTTGCAGGTGGAAGCAGATTTCCCCGCTTACTTTGAGGAGCTGAGGAAAGTGTTGGTCAAGGTGAGGAGGCATCAGGCGTTTTTAAATGGGCAGCTAAGCGGTCACTGGGGGCGTTTGTACGAGAAGATCTCCAAACTGCTGTATCTTCTTCATGGGAAATTGGCCAGCAATGGCTTGCTGTGCAAAGGCAAAGGGACAGCCTTGACTATGTGTTTATTCTTTGTGCTATGGAACAGGCCCAGAGTGCCAGGGGCCCTTTCTCATGCCTCTTTGCCTTGGCCAGGTGGATGAACACCACGCGGTGAATCAGAGGCTCACTGCCGACATGGCTGAGCGCTCCAACCTCATCCGCAGCGTGCTGGTTCAGGCGGAAGACGCGCGGCTCCTGGGAGACATGTGAGTAATTGCAGCTTAGCCTGAGCGTTTCGGGTTTAGAACGAATGGTCTTTGCTTTTCACACAGAATCACGTGGGGTTGGAAGGGACCTCTGGAGATCATCTAGTCCAACCCCCCTGCCAAAGCAGGGCCACCCAGAGCAGGTTCCACAGGAACGTGTCCGGGTGGGTTTGGAATGTCTCCAGAGAAGGAGACTCCACCACCTCCCTGGGCAGCCTCTTCCAGGGCTCTGCCACCCTCACAGGAAAGAACTTCCTCCTCACTTTTAGGTGGAACTTCTTATGTTCAAGTTTGTGCCCATTTCCTCTTGTCCTGTCCCTGGGCACCACTGAAAAAAGACCAGCCCCATCCTCCTGATACCCACCCACAAAACCCCATTTGTGTGATGTAGGGGTTTCCTAGTTGCAAGTCTTGATGTAGAATTGATACCTTTGCTGGCCCCACCGTGAGGTCTCCTTGAGCCTTGTCTTGTTCTTCAGGTGGGAAACCAGTCTGGGGAAGGCAAAAGGGCAGAGGTGGGGTCTTAGCATGGAGCAGGTGGGGTGAATCAGCCTCGAGATGGTGAGATAATTGGAAAACATACAATAAGGGAAGAAGGCAATAAAAGCTGTCTGTGGTGAGAGAACACCAAGAAAGACATTTTAGGTGTCAGTGTTCTCCTGCAAATGTCTCGTTTTTACTGTCAAGAGCAGCAGTAAAGAGGCCTGAGCTAACGCAGAGCAGTGTTACTTTCACTGGGGAAAGTGGCATCTCCTCTTTGCATTGCCGGGTAAAGTAACTGCAAAAATAGACCATTTTCTTTTTTTTCAGTAAAGTAACGAGTGTAACCAACGTGTCTAGACAAGTCTGTCTTAGAGCTGGCAGCCCTATGGGTAACCCTGGCACCCATCACAACCACGCGTCGCTGCGCCTTTATATTGACAAACCAGGAATTACTTTCTTGTCCCCAGAGCTGCAAATAACCGGCGTGATTTTTTTTTTTTTTTCCCCAGGAAAAACATGAAGACGCGGTACGTGGAGCTGTACGATCTCAACAGAGATTTAATAAATCAGTACAAAATCCGTTGCAACAACCACACGGAGCTGTTGAATAATCTGAAAGCTGTGAATCAGGCAATCCAGAGGGCTGGGCGGTTACGGGGTAAGTGCGTGTGTTTGGAGGGAACAGGGAGTCTTGGAGCCCAGGGGGGGCAGATAAGATGTGTCTCAGAGGCCACCTGGGCTCATTAAGTGACTTCAGGCTTTTTGGCTTGGAACTAAAGTAGTCAAAGTAACCTGTCATTTTTCAGTCGTAGCCAATTGCTGGTGTCAGTGAGCTGTGAGCATCCAGTGTAATCTGGGATCACAATTTTTAGAAAGAACAGTTCAAAGCGGTTTCCAGCTTTCTGGATGGTAAAGAAATTGCTAGTTTTGTTGAATGCAATTTTAAAAACGCTTTAAAGTTGTGTTTCTTGGTTTATAATTCTGCTTTTTAAAAAAAACCCAACAACCCAACTATCAACTTAAGCAGTGCTGTTAGTTCTCTAGATCTTTGGGGAAGCAGATACACCAAAAAAAAAAAAAGTATATATAGCATCCCCCTTTCAACAAATCCTTTAAGCTGTTCTATAATAGAGCTACCGACAATTCTTCTTTAAAGAAAGGGGTTTATTTATGTGTTGGATAAAAGGTGGCATTTCACCGTGTATTTAAAAAAATATTTGAAAGAAACCCCTAAATTTTGAGACTGGATCAAGTAAGTATTTTTACCAGTTTATTACTGAGTAACTGAAATGTTTTTTTCTTTTCTTTTTTTTTCCTCTACAGTCGGCAAACCTAAAACCCAAGTGATTGGTGCTTGTCGGGACGCAATAAGAAGCAACAACTTCAACATGTTGTTCAGGATAATGCGTGTGGGAACAGCCTCTTCGTGAGGAGGAGCCCTTGGTGGCAGAGCCCCTACCCCCACCGTAGGGTGAAGCCAATCGCAAAGGTAGCCCTTCAGTTAAGCCATCGGGCAATAAATGTAATTATGCAGGCCAAAGCTTCCTCGAGAGAGTATCAGAGTTTAAGTGCAGATATTGATATTTATACAAGACAGAGGTTATAACCTTGGACCAGTTATTTTTCTTACAGTAACTTATTTATGTATTTTAATATATATTTTGTAGCTAAGGCATTGGCCTTTTCCATTAAAACGTAGACTGGTTTGACTGCTCGTGGTCTGATTTATTTGGGGACCAGTTTATTTGTTGGAAAAAAAAGAGAAGCCAAACAGCTTTTCAGGTTTTGCTGCGTAGTCGCTGTGCGCTCACGCTCTCTGTGTCGCAGCGTCCTGGGTTTCGTGGTGGGGATGTGCTGCTTTCTAGGTAAACTGCAATTCGGTGCCCTAGAAGCACCAGAGGGATAACATCTCCTCCCCAGAAGATCTTTGAAAGCCATCCAGCTCCACCAGCCACGCAGGTAGGAAGCGGTCTTGCGTTCAGATCCGCCGTTCTCCCCGCACCTGGATTGCAGGAAGTTTTGCTTCCAGCTGCCTGTTCCCTGCTACCGCTGGAAAAAAACACCCAACAAACCAAAGCTGGAGATAGCGAGGTGGGCGAGGGTGCATCTCGGGAACAACGAAAACAACTACACACCCAAGCTTGGTGCATACTCATGAAGAGCTGGCGCTACTTAATGGGATCAAAAGAAGAAGGTATTGAAAAATGTCTTGGCTCCTGGCTCAAACCTGTTTATTAATTGTGGGATCGCTTAGGATTGGATTAAAATATTACAGTAAGGCTCTATCTTAGATCTGAAGATATTTTAGAACCTTTGCCAAAGCAAATTTCTTCTAGAAGCTAAAAATACCCTGCGCGGGCTTGAGGTTGGGCCCCAGTGCTCCCATCCCCTGTGCCATTCCTCCCGTCTGCCGCCGTATGGATGGGTGTTTGGAAGGTGGGGTGGGAGGAGGCAGTTCATCTCTGAAGGGAAGTTCTTGGGTGGCTTCTGGGGGGCTGCCAGGAGCATCTCCGTCCTGTAACTGCTCTGTCTCTCACTTGGCACTACTGCAGCCCACCATCTGTTTACGGAGCACCCGGTGAGCCTGCAGCCAGCTGAAAGGAGAAGGTAATTCCTACAACGTATTTCAAGCCCCAAAATGGCCCCTTCAACACGCTGCCATCTCTTGACGCTTCAAATCTGCAGCAGGAGCTCATTTGAATCCTTTTGAGAAGCTGGTTATTAGTCAAATCCAGCTCCTGGGTGAAGAGGGGGAGCCACCCATGCTGTTCTAAGCGAGTGAGCTTTAAGACTTGATTATGGAACAGGCTCCTGGCGTAAGCGCTGGGCTCCCTGCCGCCTGCTGTACCTGTTCCCACTCTTTCAGCTGCTTTATGTTCCAAATCCTAAGGCCTGCTTACTTAACGCCCCGATGTCGTCCCTTCAGAGATAAGAGAACGGCTGTGACCAAAAAAGCAACTTTCCCCTCAGCCTGATGGCACATCAGGCACTCCCAGTCCCAGCTCTGTTTGGCTCTTGGCAGCGAGGTCTGTCCTTCGGTCACAGTCCAGACCTCTTGATAAGGTCCATTTCCCCCAGCTACGTTTCTGACACAATAGATTTATCATTGACTTTCCCGTAAAAACAACCTTTCTCTCTGCCAAATGTAAAAAGCCACGGCCCCGTTAAGCTGAAGTCAGAGCAAGTTTGCAGTTGCCTCTTGAAATAAAGCAGCCCTTGGTGCTTTATTCCGGGCTGAGCTGAACCTGCAGCGGGAGGTGGGTGAGAAACAGTCCCCGCTGGTAGGATTCCAGCCAGGACTAACACCTGGTGGTCCCCTCCTTGGCTACGGGAGGGCAACTGGTCACAGCTACTGGTCCAGTATGGAATAACCTCTGAAACCACACCAGCAGAGCTGGCTGTTGGTAAAAACCCAGGGGCAGGGCTGCTTAGGTAGCACCTCAGCTTGGTACGTGCGCTGGAGATCGTGTCCAGACCACGGTCCTGCCCAAAACTTGAGGTTGGGCTGGAGCCTTCCTCCTGCGGCTCCCCGGGAAACGCGCTGCGGAAGGGCCGTGCTGGGTCAGCACATGCTCTCTGTGTAACACTGTTTTTTAGTGTCTGAAGTCAAATTCCACTTTGGGGTTTGAAAACAACAACAAACTGGACCTGATACTTGACAACGGGTTGTCTGATTTCTCCAGGTTTTCCGAGTGTCTCCCCCCCCCCCACTTTCTCCAATTAATACTAATTCCCTGAATGCCCGATGTCAGAACTTTTACTGCATGTTTACAAAACCATTTCAGTCCGGTCTCCAGCTAAACTGTTTTGTCTTGCTCTGTGTCAAACTGGGCCTGTTTTTCAGCTACTTGGCAAACTGATACCCACCCAATCCCGAAAAATTTGTTGCGAGGCGTTTGCCCAACTTGGGAAATGAAAAGGTGCCGGTTCCCTGCGTGGAATGCCGAGCTTTGGAGGAGTTTCTGCGTGGAATTTCATCCGGGTACGAAGCTTCCGTTCTCTCTCCCTCGCTCGCACTCCCTGACTCCCTTGGCTTGCCCTTCTCAGTCCTGTTTTCCTCCGCTGCCTGCCTTACTCGTTTTGTGGGTATGTAGATATTTCGTATTCGTACTCCTTCCCGTAACTAAAAATGAGCACTTTGGGAGCAGCTACACCTCTTGGTAAATACAGATTTGTATCCCCCAAGAGCATCCAGAGAGAGGGCTCCCGTTACCGGTGCGGTGGAAAACCAAGATTCCCTCCCTCTCTCCCAGTAACTCATGTCCTTGGGAATTTCGGTGAGCGGAGTCTTCCCCCTGTCCCTACGGCACCAGCCACGCGTGGGGAAGGGTGGGAGAAGCACAGACGTGGTGATTTTTTTTTTTTTTTTAAATCCTTGAATGCTGCCTGCAAATTTGGCTTCTGAGATCACCTCATCTCGGTCACCGGAGGCAGAAGGGTGGCTCCGGGTGCGATGGGGGAGATAGGGGCTCGCTCAAGCAGAGGCTGGTGTGCCCTCTAGTGTGTTATTTATTATTAAAAAGCAGCCAGCTTCAGAGCCCAGCCCAGCTTCTTCCCAGTTTTATGGGAGGCTGCTCCAACACCCACCAAGCACGCTCTCAGGTTGGCAGTGCACTAGACCAAGTACCTTCGTTTTGTTAATTAATTGACTCCCAGCTTTGGGGTGTCTGTCAGGGGCGTCTGACGCCTTTGCTCAAAGCTACCCAAGCAATTTTATTTTTTAAAATTACTTTTTGTTTCTTTGAAACCTCCATTACCTGTCTGTTTCTACTGGAGCAGCTCAGAATAGGAAATGCTTTCTCCCCAAAACCTAGTGATTTGCAGGGAGTGTCCTGTGTTTAACTTCATCCCATGGTCTTTTCAAGTAGCTGAAAACAGTAGCGGGGGCTGAGAAACCTTCCGTTTTAGGAGCAACAGCCTCAGCTTCACACTTGGGTGGTTCCCCTTCTGAACCTTGTGCGTTGGGGTGGCAGGTGAAGGCTGTGGCTCCTCTACCTTCACAAAGATGCCCGAAGGATGTCCTGCTTAGAGGGGTGCAGGGTACTCAAGGCGAGGCAGCTCGTCTTGCTTTGAGCTTCCTGCACTAAGACTACCATCTTTCTTCTACTGTTTGCCACAGGAGCTGGGTATCTGCTGCCTGGAAAGATCTCCGGTGACAGAAGCCACACTGGAGCCCAACAGACCCCAGGATAAAACACAACGCGAGGCCACGCTGTTGGTGACCTTCCTGCTGCCCATGGACAAGCCAGGGCGAGGTGAGTTAGCACCTTCCTGCCACCCTCCTTGTTGCCACAACCCTCTCCCAGAGCCATCCACGCAGAGGAGGACACAGGAGCAGGTCTCTCGTCTCCTTAACTTGTAAATTATTTGGAGAAAGGGCTGCATCTGGGTCTGTCTGCACAGCATTTAGCATAATAAAGTCCTGCTCCTTGTTACAGTGCCAGGTCCTGCTCCATGCCAGCAGCTTTAGAGCCTCACTGTCTCTTCCTTCCCGGCTCCACAGAGTTGTGCAGCTGGAAAAACCTCATATTTCCCATGGCAGCTCCTTTATTCCTGCCTCTACACCCAGCGAACACGGTTAAGCCCCAGAAAAATGTCTTGGGCATTTTGTAACGAAACTCGCCCAACCAGCCTTGGAAGCATTTAACTGACCCATTTCCTTTTTTTTTTTTTTTTTTTTTAATAAAATCAGTCATCAGCTTGGGGCAACGTACAACTGTAATTTTCACCCTGGCAGGCTAGAGCTGCATCCCACCGAGGTGTCTCCATGAGAGCAGCTGGAAAGGTGACAGTTGTGTCCCCACGAGCCCCTTGGTGTAGCATCAAAAGCAGTCCAGAGCGTGCATCACAAACGGACTGGGGAGGAGACCAGATTTCCATTTATACCCTTAATAAAAAAAGTCACCCCAACCTCCCCCTGAGCAGGTACAGCTCGGGTACAGCGTGAAGAAATCACCAGCAGCAATATTTATCTGGGCTCAGAGAGGACCCAGCCCAAGGCTGGGGACAAACCTGGCCCCCACTCACCACCGCCGCTTTCCGTGTGACACCACGGTCACACTCTGCACCATCACTCGTAATAGACGAAAGAAAAATCCCAAAATCCTGTTCTGTTGGGATGCTTTTTCAGGCGTGCTGAGCTCCGCTGGTTGATGTATTTCACAAACTTCATGGTTTCTTTGTCTCTGTAAACTAAGGCCAAGCAGTTGTCCTCTGGATTCACCGTCAGCAGCTAGAAGGAAGGAAAATGAAACCAGTTGCACAAAAATGGCTTTGACAGCGTTCCCAGGAGGAATCAAACAAAACAAAACCCTTTCAAAAGCCACTGGTGTTAGAAAACGTCGCTATTTTCATTTTAATATCCCTCAAACTGAAGTCTTTATCAGATGCTAAGGGATTTTGCAGCTAGCAACCCAGGCCCTTACCTCTTCGTCTTCACCTTTGGCGATGTAGGAAGTAAAGCCGCCGTATTCCGGATCCCAGTCTTAACAATAGAAAAGAAAGGTTCTTAGAAAGTTCAACGCTGTCCAGGCTCCGCAACAGGGTTGAGATGGTGCTGGGGGACATGGTTTAGTGATGTTTTTTAGTTTGAGTTGGGTTGATGGTTGGACTAGATGATCTCAAAGATCCCTTCCAACCTGGATAATTCTATAATTCCATAACAGCCTTCCGGAGACACCGGTTTTCCATCCCACTCCCCATAGTTACTGGATACAGGACGATCCCCAGTTTACCTCCTGCCAGTCTGTTTTCTTTTCTTTTATTTTTTTTCAAATCAGAGACAGCTTGAAGCAAATGCACCACCCTTGCCTTTTACCACAGACAGGCCCTTTAAGGTTGCTTGGCGCTCTGCTCCTCGCCTGTTGAGCGGTTTTGCCTTAGCAGATATGCAAAAGGCTTTCAGTATAATTCCCAGCATGTGCCAGGTGGTTTCAGCCACGCATTCTGGGCTCAGCTGCTCCAAAATGCTTACGTTTAGATTTTTTTGTTTTCACCACTATCTAACCAGCAATCGGCCTAAAATGCCCAGACGTGACTTTTGAAAACCCTGGGCTCTGTGAATTGGAGGCAGTGGTAATTTTGATGAGAAAAAGGGGTGAAATGGAACACTTTTAGCAGCTCCTCTGGTCACCTAACCCTCCCAGCCACAGCGAGGAAAGGTCTGGGAGATGCAGCTTTTCCCTCTGCCCAAGCGCCATCTCCTGGCTCCGGCTGGAAAGCAGGTCCCAAGACCACACTCCCGAATCTTTGTGCAGGGGCTTACGCAGAAGCGAGGACCAGGAGAAAGTCTACAGAGCCTTTCCGTGTAGGAAAAAGCAGGGAAATTTCGGCTGTTGCTGGGAATTCAGAAGGAGAGTTCAGGTAAGGAGAGTGTGATATCTCCTGTTTTGCCCTCTTACCCTCGCAGCCGCAGAAGAAGAGCAGGTCGAGAGCGAATTCTGCCGCCTGAGCGTCGTGGACGAGCGTGTAGTGCCCGTGGGTCCAGCGCCTCAGCTCCCCGGCGCACACGGGGGCACCCGAGCCTAGGAGAGGGCAGAAACAAGGCAGGGAAAACAATGAAGAATTGCAGGATAGCTGACACCTGCCAATCTCAAAGCCCCGGAGGGGACAAGCCCCTGCGCTGCCACGCCACCGTGGAGCTGCGTTTGCCAGCCCCAGGAAAGAAGACCAAGTAAAACCATGGATCTCATGTTATTTTTTTTTTTTTCCTAGAGCTGGCTCTAAGTTACATGCTTTGACCCACAGGGTTAAGATTTGCTCTTTGGAAGGGACCAAGCTGCGACGTTCTTTGGTTTAACCACTTTCTCCTTTTGTTTTCAGGGTTTTGTTTCTTTCCCCCCCTCCAAAGCAGTGTTCCAAACTTCAAAAGCCAGCAATCTGTCTGTGCTGGAAACGACCAGGTGCTTCAGCGAAGAAGGATGTTGCTCTGAACTCACTCTTCACTTGCTGTCCCAGGAGGTAGGTCAGAATTTGGGGAAGCTTTTCTTTTCCCATGGCTCAGTTTTCAATCCCCGCAGCCTCAAACTATGCCCTCCTCGTATGTGAATTTAAAATCACACAGCAGGAACGTGGCAGGTAGAAGAGGAAAAATGACTAGTCATGGAAATTGGAAAAACAAAGCCTTTGTACCAGGTAAGTGGTCTGGTGGGTTTTTCAGTAGGATTTGGGTTTTTATTACCTTTTATTCCAGCATCCGCTACCTTGCTTGATGAGCATTTTCAAAAATTCTACCCTTCTGAGGCACTGTTTTAAATTAACAGCACCATTCCACGAATCCCAATTTAATCTTTTGTAGCAATGATTATCTCATTGCTGACAACAAAGTGGTTATTTAGGCTGGCAGCATTTTCTGAAAGGTTAAATCCTAGTTTTAGGTATTGGTTTTCTGATTCTAGTTATCTTTACTCCGGATCTGTTGACTTCTTTTTCACTTGGTCTCATACAAGAACCTACTTTAGATGAAGCAGGAGTGTAATTACTGGAAAGAGATTATTGGGCAATTAATTAACACACCCCCCTCACCCATGCCTTAACTCCTACAGAAGTCTTGAGGCTTTAGGCTTAAGTCTGTTCAAAACAGTATCTTCAAATGAGTCGTTTTTATTCCCAATTCTTTTGCACTGGTCACTTATTTTGGACACCCAGTCTGACGTGCTTCAAGCGCCCTGTTTGTGCTGGTGCCTTGTGCTGGCTGGAGTACAAGGTGAAATCCCAGTTCCATAAAAGTCACTGTGAACCCTTAACATCAGGATTCCTCTCCCGCCCTTTCGCGCCGCCGCCAGCCTTACCGTTCTGCGTCTCGCCGCCTCGTGCTTCAGGGATGTTGTTGGGCTGCTCCGGCTGGCAGGGATTGCCATCAGTCCCCTCCTGCTCAGGTTTGGGGCTGCCGTGCCCGGTGCTGTCTGCTGCTCTTCCTTCCCCAGCATCTTCCTCCTCATCAGAGGGAGCCAGGAAGTGGAGCTTTAGGCCGGTGAAGTTGGAAAGCAGCAAAAACAAAGCCTCGGAGCGTAAGAACTGCAGGAATTTCTTCAGGACATCGGGGAGGCTGTCTTCTTCCGCCGTCTCGTAGAGCCTGAAAGACAGTAGGTGGATCAGCAGATGGATCCCCTTTGTTGGAGAACCAGCAAGGACCATGTCCATGAGGGCAGCATCAACCAGCACGGCCTCATGGCAGTTCCTGCCGGGCGCTGTCATTCCCCACCTTTTATTGGCAGGGCCCCGGCTGCTCCACTGGATGTCTTTGTTCTCCAAAGCTTCACACAGCAGTTGGTACTTTTCTTTCTAGGTGAGAAAGACAGCGCGGAAAATTTAAGGATAAGGGATTCTAAAATTTTTTTTTTTTTTTTTTCAAACTTGTTTGAGGCTCCCAAGGACTGCTGAGTTGAGGGGCACCGCCTGGGCGGGCAGCGTGGCTTTTCAATGCCAGGGACCAACGGGTATCAAATGCTACTTGGATTTTCTGCTGGGTGAGGATGCAGTTTCACTGAGATAGAGATGCCTGCTCAACCAGAGGAGAATCAGCCTTGAGAAAGCCCTTCAAGTAAGACAAAACCATTAGGGGTCATTTCTTTCCCACATGGGTCGAGTTCCCCAAGTGCTGCGAGAGCTGAGGGACCAGGAAGGACACTCTGGTCACTTCAACGGTAGGAAGCAGGAAGGATGATGTGTTTGCATCCTTCTGCTTTGCTTTTTGTAGGAAACAGGAATGTTGAAGTGTTTGATTTTTGGTGAGTCCCTACAGAACAGCGTGCCTGCAGAGGGAATCCACCCCCAGGATCACAGAATGGTTGAGGCTGGAAGGGACCTCTGGAGCTCATCTGGTCCATTCCCCATCAGGGAGTGAAACTAGAAGATGTTGCAGTTGACAGTGGTTTTCCCAGCCTGCATGACGTGGGGTACCTGCCAGCCCTGTCACCTGTCCTGGAGACCACATCAGACTGAACCACGGGGCTCACCTTTAGAAAATCCTTCAGGAGAATTTCTGATCGCTCCTCAAATTCCTCCTGGATTTGAGCTTGGGAGTCCATGTCCAAATAAACTAGATTGATCCACTCATACAAGATTTCATGCTGGAAGGGAAATGGATTTGAATGTTGGATTTGGAAAAACAAAAAAAGAATCCCTAGTTTCCCCTTCCCCAGCTGGCCACAGGGCTGGATTCCTCCACACACACGCTCCATTCCTTTCTTTTTTTTGTTGTTTTTAATTGCACCATGAGTATTTGCTGCCTTCTCTGCACTACTGTAGGCATGCAAAATGTATGGAGTCGAGAAAGATATTCAAGAAAGAAACCAGCTATGAATTTATGGAGAGGAAACAAAAAATAATAATAATAAAGAAAGGGATAAGTTAAAGTCTAAAGCATCCCCAAGCATCAGCGCATTCCGTAACAGGTATTTCAGGGAGATGAAAGAAAGAGAAACGCAGAGAAGCAGAAGGAGGGTTTGTTACTCACATCGTAGGGGATGTGGGGGTTCCTGGGCAAGGGAGCTTCGTTGTGACGTGGGGGTCTGGCGATGGGGGGGCCGTGAAACCAGCCGCTCACCGACAAGCGGCACTTCTCCTCCGACAGAACTTCCGACACCTGGAACGACGTCGAGCAGCGTGTTACTGTTCAGAACACAAAACGTTTAAGGACCAGCTGTAACAGGCACCAGGGAGACTCATCGCAGGAGATGGAGCCAACTTCAGAGAGCCTGCCACCTACACAGAGAAGTCAGGCAAGGGCTAGACCAGGCTGGGTTATTTTTGGTTTACAGAAAGAGGGTTTAAAGCAAACTTTGACGCTCAAGTCCACTGCAGGTTTCCAGAATCCCAGTGCAAGCTTTTACTCCAAGCTCCCAGCAGAATCCATTCCTTCTCTCTGAGAGCTTTGAGTCATTCCGTTATTAAAGGCAATGGTATTTTAGTTTCCTACCCTTTGTTCTGTTGAAGAACCATCTATCGTAGGCTGCAAAAATTAGCTGTCACATTAATCTGGAAACTCGGCAAACACTGAGCATCTGTGGGTCACTGCAGACTGTAACGATCTACTTCTTTGTCTTTTAATTTTTAAAAAGTGTTGTAACATAAGCCGTCATCAAGAGCATTTGCCTGATGCTTTTACCTCTGGATTAAAGGTCTATCTATCTGTCAGACTAAGAGCAACCCCTCTGTCCCGGCTTTTTACCTGGTCTGTGGGAACCCTTGGCTTTTGTGGAGTGATGGGCACCCTTAAACCTTGATTTCATCAAATTGCACACTGAGGTAAAATGGGCTGAATGGAACAATTTCACATCCTAGGGTGCTGTGCTGTTATGGCAGTGTGAAAAGAAAGCCATCCCCTTATGACTGGTCTCAAATCGTGAATTTTTAAATAGCACATAAAGTCTTTGCACTGGGGTTTTTTTTCTTTGTTTTGTTTTTAGAATAGGAGGAAGAAGGAGAGTTTATTCTCAAAGGTTTTTGGCTCCTATTGTTTGTTAGAGAGCTGTAGTGGCCCTTTTGTACACCACGAAGTCCAACATCTGAAGATCTGTTAGGAATTACTGCCTAAATGCTCTTTGCCTAACGTCTGAGAGAGATTTGAGGCTGTGAGGCTTCGTGTCGGTCTGACCCTGACACAGTCCTCTATCAGTAATTTGCTTTACTGACCAAAGGCTCGAAGAAATGATGCAGTGGTTCAGCAAATAACTCTGAGCACAACCAGTGAGGTCCAGATCTGATTCACAGCACTCCCAGCTCAGCTTAATGCTTATTTTAAAAATAAGTTTATGTTTGAAGGTGAGTTTACTGCCTGTGTTGACTGTATCACAGGGAGTGCAGGGGACTGGATAGCGCTAACACGTGGCATTAAGTTCAGGTCAGTAGGAGGCAACCAGGAGGCTAAATGGAACATGGATTTTTATCTGCATGAAAAACGTGAGCTGGTTTAAAACAAGCAAACAAACAAAAACCTCTCTCGTCACCACAGCCAAACCAACAGCTGTTGAGAGACATTAGTTGTTTAGCTTAAATAAGTAAGTTTTGATTAGAATGAATGACTTAGGGTTATAGTATGGTGCGATTTATGCTGTTTGCCTAGCTTTTCTTAGCACGAGCAGCGAGATTTGCTGAAGCCTTTAGGCTGCAATAGAGTTAATTTTCTTAGTAATTATTTTCCTAGCAGCCAGTACGGTGCTGTGTTTAGTCTTTTAGGGTGAGGAAAACGTTGATAACACACTGATGGCTTTGGTAGTGTTTTTCCCTACATCCATACTTTTCAGTTCCCCGTGTTCTGCCAGAGAGCACAGGTGCATAAGAAGCACAAACCAGAAAATAAGGAAGTGACAACCCCCAGCAGAGACTGCAAATCAACAAGATATGAGCAGTGAGTGGCCTGCCTGGACACAGAAAAAGAATTCAGTAAAGTGTTAGAAGATCCCAGAGCAAAAATCACTATTGGACTAAAAGTTGCGTTGTCCCTCTCTGGAGGCACCCAGCCCGGCCTGACCCAGTGCCTGTAGCTTTCAGTTAAATTATTTACTTTTATGAAATCTGATGGCTCTGTGTGTGTGGGGGGAGTTTCAAGGGGCACCCATTGGCTCCCTGGAGTCACCTGCTGCAAAGGGACCCTGGCCCTAGCAGTTAAAAGACTCTGGTGGGCAACCCCTTTAATTCTTCTTCCCCCAGGATGCTGAAGCTGGACTAGCAGTTTGAAGTTGGATTTCTTGGTTCTTGTCCTCCTTCTAGTCCTGCCCTTCACACACGAGCGTCCATTCTACCCCCACTTCTCCCTTTCCCTTCTCTCCCCGCACCAGGACTGTAATAAGGCACGGAATGAATAACCACAACAATGAGAATCCAAAAAAATGAACAAAAGACAGCTCCTTGCCTGGTGGAAAGAGACTGGAGACACTTCAAAGAAAACCAGCGTGTTCCACGAAGGCACTAATGACTTGACGATTTGCTGTGGCTGAAAGTGTTCTGAGGAGGAAGAAAACATACTCCGGTTAAGACACGAACTGGAACTCACTGGAAACTGCTATTTCTCTTTAATTTCATGACATTTGCAACTGGCCATACACCTGGGGGTAAGGGATGGGGCTCGGAGCAAGGACTTGATGAGGCATTGGTGGACTTTTGCTGCTGGAAAGAAAAGTTCTCTCCATCACTTTAGAGTTCCAAGCACAGTTACTGGCATGGCTTCCATCCTGCCTCCACTCTCAGCCCTTGGAAAAAAAAAATATATATGGAAAAAAGGGATTTCCCTCTTCATTGCCTTCTCCTGTTCCTCTGCTGCCACCCATTAGCACTGTCTGCAAAGCCCATCTCTATACAATTTTACCAGCTTCTCCGGACAAAGGAGAAACTCTGCACTGTTTGAAGAGAGAGCTGCTGCAAGGGGGTGCATAAACATCTTTTCCAGCCCTCTAAGGCTGGGCTCGCAGCTCTTACCGTCGGAGCCGTACAGGTCCAGCGTTCCCCCGTCGCTTCTCTCCCAGGGTGGCACCAGGTAGAGGATGAAAGCAATTCTCCGACCTTCCAGCTCATCGTCGTGGCACAGCAAGACATCTGCAACCACACACGTTTTGCTGCAGCGGCGCCTCGCCACCGCACCCGTGAGTCAGGCCCTCGAAGCTGCTTCCCAGCTTCGTCCCCCCAGGAAAAACAACAAGAAAAAACACGCCCTTTCCAAGAACTGCATTTTCACTCGTCAGCATCGCCAGCCCAAGATTTGCAAGATTAATTTCTGCGGGATTGCACTACAATCAGCAGATTAGCCCGCTCCGAAGGTAGGGGCAGTTGTAACTTGTCATCCACCCCTCCACGGCCCTCACGGGGCACAGCAGTCAAGAGATTCCTGATTGAAATAACGATTCAAGCTCTTTTAAATACAGCACTGCCCTTTGAGTAGGTTTGTTGCTGGAATAGAGGGGGAGCCCTGGGAACAGAAAAGCTGGACGAACCATTCATTGCGCAAAAGTAGAGTTGACAGCAGTAGAAATTTTCCCCTTCCTACAGTGATTTTTCATGGCTGAAAGGGGAGGTGCAGTTGTAACCTGGACTCGCCGAGGTCACAGCTTGGCATCGGACTTCACAAACTCAACTGGAAGCTGAAGATGTCACCCTTTTGCACGGCAGCGGGCGTGCAAACACGGGCTGCACGGCTCCAAAAGGATGGGGGTGTGCAGCAAGGCTGGGCCCAGTTAAAGCCATCAGCAACGTGACTACAGCAACAGGGTTTTGGTTTTTTTCCATAATTGGGACTTGTAATTTTTTTTTTTTCAACTTTGATTTGCTGATAGCTTCTAGCACCCTCTGGAACTAGAAAGGGGCTGTGGAGGTTTTATGTAATTAGGTGTTCTTTAGTTTCCTATAGACCCATAGGAGCTTTGGGAGAAGGACTGCATATAGACTGACCAGTATATTCGTATTTAGCACAGGAGATGTCAATAGTTGGCTCCAGCTCAATCTGGGTCACAGCAGAAAGCCACCCTCGGAATTCTTCACACAGAGCACGCCTGGGAAGCCAAGCACACATGGTAAGCGTCCTCATGTGTTACAAAACATCACCATAGTTTATTATCTCCCTTCCAACTATTCAGTCACAGGATCACAGAATGGTTCAGGTTGGAAAGGACTTTAAAGGCCATCCAGTGCCATCCCCTGCCCTGGGTAGGGACACCTCCCACCACACCAGCTTGCTCAAAGCTCTGTCCAGCCTAGCCTTGAACCCCTCCAGGGAAGCTGAGGGTGCTGCACCACACGGGAGCCAGCCAGGGAAACTGCCCTGCCTTTCCACCACCGCTGACGACAGGGGCTGTTCCCCTCCCCGAGCTCAACGGGAGCTGGCAAAGCCCCGAGCCCAGCGGCTTTACCTCAGCGCGGCGACATGGGGCTCCGTCCTTCCCCCCAGCTCCTCGGACTGCGGCGGCCCATGGAAGAGAAGAAGGGACGGGGATTAGGGCGGCGGAGCCCCCCCACCGGCGCGGCCCGGCCCGGCCCGGGGCCCACCTGCCGCAGCGAGAGGAGATCGTTTCGCCGCCGGTGGAAGCTGAGGCCCAGCAGCTCGTCTCGCAGCGCCTCCGCCGAGGCTGGGCTCGCCAGGAAGCCGGGGATAACGCCGTGCCGGAACGGGGCCTGCTCCACCGCCGCCGCCTCTGTGAGGGAAAGACCGCCGGTGAGGGGAGGCGGGGGCCCGCCGCCGCCGCGTAGGCCGCGCCGCGGAGAAAGGAGGCCGTACCGTGGCGGAGCGGCTCCCCGCCGCCCCAGGCCGCGGCCGCCCGCTCCCGCAGCTCCGAGTCCCTCAGGGCGGTGCAGAGCTCGGCGGGTGCCTCCCGCTTCTCCCGCTTCTTCCCAGCGGCCACCGGTGAAGCCCGGCGCCGCTTAGCGCTCATGGTGCTGATCGCCCTGCCGGACTACAACTCCCAGCAGGCACCGCTCCGCCGGCCGGGCTAATCGGATCGAGCCGGGCGCGCTCCACTGGCCAATTAGAGCGAAGTGGAAGGGCGGGGCGAGGCGGCGGAGTGCCAATAAGAGGGCGGGAGAGGGCAGAGCGGTCCCCTCTCTATGGTGGCGGCGGCGGAAGCGCGACGGGCGGTTTCCGGCGGGTGTGGGGCCTGGCGGGGATGTTAATGGCGGACGCCGTTCCCGCCGCTGAACGCTGACCGCTTTCCCTCGCCGCCATGTCCGTGGTGCCGCCCAACCGTTCGCAGACCGGCTGGCCCCGCGGGGTGAACCAGTTCGGGAACAAGTACATCCAGCAGACGAAGCCCCTCACGCTGGAGAGGACCATCAACCTGTGAGCGCCGCCTCAGGCCTACCCGGGCCCGTCCCCATCCCGTCCCGTTAACGAGCTCTTCCCCGCTCCCTCGGCACCCTCGGGGCTGCACTTGGGCAGCCTGTAGGGGGGTTTTCCCTTAGCACCGGCACTGCGGGGGCTGTCCCCGGCCCATGGGCTGAAAGGGGAGTGGCGGGAGGGCCCGGTTGCCGGCCAGGGGTCTGTTTGCCCCTGGGCGGACGCCACACTGTAGGATGTTGCGGGTACCAAAAGGTTGCTAACCAACGCAAGAACGGCGCGTTCCAATCCCTCAAGGGGCTCCAGGAAAGCTGGGGAGGGACTCTTCTAGAAGGGCATGCAGTGATAAGATGAGGGGTAGTGGTTTTAAATTGAAAGAGGGGAGATTTATATTAGATACTAGAAAGAAACTCTTTGGTGTGAGGGTGGTGAGAGCCTGGCCCAGGTTGCCCTGAGAAGCTGTGGCTGCCCCATCCCTGGAGGGGTTCAAGG
>JAHREE010000385.1:375688-401039 GCA_033628505.1 Tringa tobata | reverse complement strand
GGGGCTCGGCGGGGCCCAGCACCGCTTCCCTTCAGGGCCCGCCTGGGGTGATGGGGTTTCAGGGAACTCGCTTCTCTGGAGCGGGTCCAGAGGAGGGCAAGGGAGCTGGTGAGGGGTCTGGAGCACAAGTCTTGTGATGGGGGAGCTGGGGGTGTTCAGCCTGGAGAAAAGGAGGCTGAGGGGAGACCTTCTCGCTCTCTCCAACTCCCTGAAAGGAGGGTGTAGCCAGGGGGGGTCGGTCTCTTCTCCCAAGGAACAGGTGATGGGACAAGAGGAAACAGCCTCAAGTTGCACCAGGAGAGGTTTAGGATGGATATTAGGGAGCATTTCTTCACCAAAAGGTGCATCAGGCATTGGAACAGGCTGTCCAGGGACGCGGTGGAGTCACCATCCCTGGGGATGTTTAAAAGCCAGGCAGACCTGGTGCTGAGGGACGTGGGTTAGTGGTGGTTTTTGCCAGTGTGAGGTTGATGGTTGGACTTGATAATCTGAAAGGTCCCTTCCAAGCTGAACAATTCTATGAAAGCCTCAACTCTCAGGGCTTGGGCTTGTCCCTGAGCCATGGGTGGATTTGGGCAAAGCTCTGTGTGTGTTTTGCTGCGGTGCCTGTTGGATTCTGCATTCGCCCTTCTCCAAGCACTGCCTGTCCTGCTCACCATCAGGTATTCCCAGCCCAAACTTTGCCTTCTGTTATTTTTAAAATAACATTTAAAGTCATGCAGGTAAGAGTAAGCGTTCTCATCATTTAAGAAAAAAAACAACAACAACAAACTGTAACTCTTGAAACCCAAACCTGGCAGTGTTATCTGCATCTTGGCTCAGTAATTTCTCTAGCTGAAATAAAGGCTGAGCGAGGGGGCATCAGAAACCTGGTTGAGCTTTCACGTGTCTGTCAGTCCAAGGTGGTATTGGTTGGACGTCTGCTCCACAACGTGCTCGCTTTTGACTTGGGTGCTGATTTTTGAATATACCAAACACGATCAGCCTGTTGAAGCTCAGCCTCAGGACCCTAAATTAAGAGCACTGGAAAAGTTGATTGTACATCCTTTAGAAATGACTGGGTGAGGCTGCTTCATTGTTCCCCCCCCATTCCCTTTATAATTTTTTTTCTATAGGTCAAAAGTTAATTACAAGTGTCTTGTCAATGTTAGAAGCAGGTTTCCCAAGCCCCTGTGTTCCACCTCTTGCTGCTTTCCTTTAAAGCAGTTTCCTGAGACGGATTTAAGCGGTGTTGTTGCAGAAGGGGTCTGTGCTTTTCAGTGTGTTTTGAGACAATGTCTGAATCTTGTTTCTGTAAGAGCAGATTCAAGCTGTGAGTTATTTGCTGTACATTAAACAAAATGAGCACCTCGGTGATCTGTAAGTTTTGTCCTCATTTTCCTCAGTGCTAAGATTTGCTAATCCATATAAAACAATGTATGGTGAAGAGGTAGGTTTGTATGTTGGATATACTGGTGTATCTAACTGACTGCGTTAGTGTTTCTAGAAAAAAAGTGAAGTGACCTATCAGCTACTGTACATGTCTTGGAAGAGCCCAGGCTTAAATTTCACCAAAAAAAAAAAAAGGGCAACTAAAACTATTCTGTGAACAATGGTAGGTTTTGTTAGACTCCTTCTTTCCCCTCCTCTCTCTCTCTTTTTCTAAATAGGGCAAAAGTATTTGTTGCTGACTGCTTTATTTCTTTGCAGGTACTGGTGAACACTGCCTGCTGTTTTCTGATGTTGGTTGCTAAACTAATCCAATGCATGGTGTTCGGTCCCCTTCGTGTCAGCGAGAGGCAGGTAAGGCATCCCTTTGTCACCTTGGATATCTGCTCTGGTTCGTCATTTCTTGCTGTACGACTGGTGTGGGTTTTTGTATGGGATTGCTGAAAGTGCACAAGAAAAATAAATTTTAGAACAACTTGAATCTTACCATTTGGACTTCCTGCTCTTGAAAATGTCCAGTAAAACCACACAGAAAACAATCTGCCTTCATGGTTAGCTAGGTTACCTATAGCCACAAGCTTCCAGCTTATTGCTGAAGGGAACTTTTCATTTTTTCACTGCTGCTATTCTATTTTATAAGCCCACGGTCATCTCGAAAATCCCCCTTCCTTAATGAACTCTTGTCAGGTTTCTTACAAGTGCAGATTTCTTACAAGGGCGCCTCACTCAAGAATATTTATAAAGGGTTCTTCCCTATTCAGTTTGCGTTTGGCAGCGCTTCTCCATTGCGTTTCGTAGTTAGTTATAAGCACTGGCAGGCTGAGTTCCCTCCTGCACCTTCTTTTGTGCCTTGCACGCTGGAGAAGCGCTTTCCAGCCTCCGACACGGAGCGGGTGGTTTATCTGCCCTCAGGTTTAAGAGGGAGTAGACACATGTCCAGAGGAGGGAGGTAAGCAGGGCTGAAAATTACAGCTCTTAGGCTAGGTGAGAATGTTTTTAAAAATTCAGCAAGGGAACCATTAAAGCCCAGGCTTTTAAAAAACAGGATCCTGCAGAGGATGAAAGCAGCAGCAGTGGCTTGAATAATATCTGTATATTTTTTTAAAGAGAAGAAAGGCAGACGCATACGTTGCTCTGTGTAAGTGTGAAGTGTGTTCATTTTCTTTTTTTTTAAAAGGTGTAAATGCGGTTCTTTTGGAAAAATGAGAATTTTGGCATGTAGAACTGAGGCACATAAAGCTTCGTTAATAGTCGTGGGTCTCTCAACGCCTATTGTATTTGTGATTCACACCCCGTAGAGCCTCCAAGTGGAGTGTGCTAAAAGCGAGGTGCTCTCAGACTGCATCGGGCCACGTTTTCTTTCCAGCCTGTGTTGACTTTAAGGATGTGGAATTTTAACCAGTGATAATTCCCAGGATGTCCTCTACCCTCTTAAAACCTGAAGAGAAAAGCAGTAACAAGCGTGGATCCCTGTGCGTTCAGGTGGTGGGAGCGTGCTTCAGCTCTCATGGAGAGGAAAGCTGGTTGTTCATATTGGCGAGCCAAAAATGGCAGCATCATGAAGGAATTCTGGGCCTGTCTTAACTAAACTCCTGGTGATTTCATCGTGTTCTTTAACAATTTCTTTCTTTTTCTTTTTTTTTTTCTTATCTTATCCCCAACAAGCTGTCTTGCTCTCTGCTGCTTGAGACCATCATATTGTTTCTTTCATACTGCGTGTGCGTGGGAATAATTTTTTATTTTTTTTTCCATTGCTCACCCATCTCCTTCTCCACTGTAGGCATTGTGCTTTTTAAGAGCAGACTTTGTCATCTTTTTTCTTAATCATCGGTACTTTTTTTGGCAGGTTTTTGGAAGCAAGATGCTAAGCTATTTATTTGGGCATCTTGTCTAACTAACCGTGGCAGTTCCAGCAAAGAGGACTTTGTGTTTGTGGCCCGGTAGCGGTGTTGCTTGGGCGTGGAAAATCAAATTGAGATCAAACTTGGTGTGTGCTAAGAAGCTTTAGGAGCGTGGCAGGAAACTACGTTGTACGCTGTGTTGCACAATTCTGCTGCGGTGGTAGAAAAGGCTAGATAGGTGCTAAGGACCACTAATCTGTTTTTAATTCAGTAAGGGTAACAAATACTATTCGAGATGTGTATGCAACAGGCTTTTGTTAACCTACTGTCACATTTCTACTTGTATCTTTTTTTTTCTTTCTTTCTTTTTCCCCTCCTCTTCCCTGCATGTGGATTGTCAGTGCTTTCACTACAGTAACCAAATGTCTTTCTTTACAGCATCTCAAGGATAAATTCTGGAATTTTATTTTCTACAAGTTCATCTTCATTTTCGGCGTGCTGAACGTTCAGACAGTGGAAGAAGTGGTGATGTGGTGCCTCTGGTTCTCTGGGCTTGTGTTCCTTCACCTTATGGTTCAGCTCTGCAAAGATCGCTTTGAATATGTAAGTTTTGACTAAGGGCTGCCTTTTGGGACATGCAAATTCTGTTTCTCGTTTGGGCACTGGCTCATGAGAGGTTACAAACAGATCATTTAGACCTTTTCCCCACCCTGCGGTGCTGGACACGTGCACCTCCCAGTGGCTTTTGAATACTTGCTTTCGTCAATCTTACTCCTTCAGTTTTCCCATCAGACAAATGGAGCTGAAGATGCTTATTTTCTTTGATAAATCGCTCCTTATACTTGCCCTGTAATTACTATTACATAACTCCGTGAGATGTCTTCATCGTTCTGCTTAGTGAAGAAATCTTGACAACAGAACATCCCTTAGATTGGTGCCCTTCAGTATGGGTCTGTAAAGCCTGTTTCTGCACATTCTGTGCTCAGGTCTCAAACTTGTTTACATCTGCCAAGCATTGACTGCCAGTGTCTTTACAATATACAGTGCCATTTTTTCCATAAACTGTATCACAGTTCCTGTTAATACCAGGAATAAATCCAGTAGAGACGCAGAAATTGAAAGCTGGGCAAGGAAGAAGGAACTGGAATTTGAACAATAAATCTTGCCCTTTAAACATCTGTCATGGACGTGCATTTTCCTCAGCTCCTCTGTCCTGGAATAGAAGTTTGAACGAAATTGAATCTGTGAATTTCCTTTTGGTGGCTCTGTGCTTTGTGATATATATTTTTTTATTAATATTCAGTGAGGCCTGTTAATTCACAAATAACTAAGCAGTAAGCTTGAAACTAGAAGTGCACCAGGCAGTCATCTGGTATTTTTAGTGTTGTTCAGGAAGCTGTAAAAGAACAAAGCCCATGTGGGAAGAAATCCTAATTATATTCCTTCTGCCTTCAAAGCACGTATCGTAATTTTTTACTTGGACAAATGGTTTTTGTGTGATCTGCCTTGCAATCTCAGGGGGATGGGGAACTGAACCGGATATAAACAAGAAAGAACCAACTTGAAAACAAAACATGGGAGCCAACTTCACCCGTCAGACCAGAGTGAAGCTTTGGGCAACTTCTTTTTTTTGCCTTATCCTGTTCTTCCCCTTTTTGCCCTGAAAATAAGGGGACAGACCACCTAAATACTTTGTCCCTTGTGTCATCTTTGGTTTAGACAGCCTGGGTGTAGCCTGCCGTTTAGATAGTTCAGAGAATTAATACACTATATATGCTGTTCAGTGAGACAAGTGTTTTTGGTAGAACTGTCCAGCAGTCTCTTGCTGCAAGTTAAATTTTGGAGGGAGACGTCTCTTTCTTCCAGAAGAAAATGACATTGGAAGAACTAGAGGCTGGAAGATAAAGCTGGATGAATTCAGGTCAGCTGTAAGGTGAAAAATTGGCAGAAGAATTATTCTCATTGCTCAAAACTGTATATTAAGGTTAGGTGTCCTTCCAAAATGCATGTTCACCTTAAGCAGATGCTGTGGATTTGATGCAGGAACTACTGTATGAGGGAGTGTCCATGGTTTTCTTGCATGGGTGATCTAAACATTAGATCAAATAATGGTCATGGTCCCTTCTGGCTTTAAAAGCCTGGTGAGTGTAAATGACAGCGAGATGAACGAGACTGTGGGGTGCTGTGTGGTTTCAGCTTTATTTAGCCTCATTTATTACCACGTCGTGTGGTTGAGGTCTTGGTTTTATTCTAGAAAGCAAAAGATTTTCCTGACTCGGGACCGGTTTGGTGGTGCCTTCCCTGTGGAAGGCAGGGTGGCTGAATTATTCCTTTAAACCTGTTACACGTTCCCGTGTTTTGTGTTGCAGCTTTCCTTTTCTCCCACCACGCCCATGAGCAGCCACATCAGAGTCCTGACCCTGCTCGTAGCCATGCTCCTCTCCTGCTGTGGATTAGCAGTCGTCTGCGGCGTTATCGGCTACACCCACGGCATGCACACCTTGGCTTTCATGGCAGCGGAGGTGAGATTTCTCTCATACCTGTCCTGGTTTCTGCTTTGCTTTTCACCCCTCGCTCGGGGGGATCGTGGTTTTTCTTTTAGTGTCCCACGCCCTCTGTTTTAGATAAGTGGCCAGATCAGCACACTTTTTCTCTTTAGAGTTTAAGCCTGCAAAAAAGCTTGGTCTGAGAAGAGGATGAGAGGATAAATCCGTAAGATGATGCTGAAATGAAATGGCAGCCTATGAAAAAATAATGGTTGTGCTTCGTGAGCGTCACAAGAAGAGTTAGTTGAACCAGCCACTAGAGAGAGGGAGAGAGTGTACATGAAAGTGTAATGTGCACCTCAGCCTGTTTCTTTGAGGCTGGGTTTTCTATTTCTGCCAAAAAGGAATGAGACTCACATCCTTTCCTTAAGGCATACCCTTGGGATTTGCTTACGTGTGCGCAAAGAGATGCATCTCAGCTGAGACGAGCAGCTCGTGTTTGTGTGCTCCTGAACCCATTGGGCTGTGGAGCAAACATCAGTATGTGTGTGGAGCGTGTTTTGGATGTTATGGCAGGTTGTTGTGCTCTGCCTGAGGAGGTGATAATCTTATACAAAGGGGGTGGTAACCACTATAATTGCAAACAAGTCGTTTTAGCACATCCTTAGTTCAGATAACAACCAGCGCGTACGTTTTATTTTTCTTCTCCTGTCTTGAATTTATACTTGGAGGTTAGTGAGGAGGAAAGAAAACAGTCCGCTGATGGTAGGAGAACGTGATTCTGGTCGCACCACAGTTCAGTTATTTAATATGTCACTTTACTTCTCCTTAAATACAAGAATATGCAAGGCCAGATTTGTATTTACACAGTGGAAGGGGACTGGAGATTTGTCAGTGTCTCTGATAGGTGGGGTCTCGTTGGCCTTGTGTCCCTTATCTTGGCTTGGCAGAAGGATGTATCAGCCTCGTGCCAGCACGGGGTAGGTTTATCAGGGAGCGTTGCAGTGACGACGTGCTGCCTCGTTAGCGCTGCGCCGTGTAGTGGTGTACGTAGTTTGGGTCCCAGCTTTTCATTTCGGTGGGAGCTGTTCTGTCTGCTTGTTAACAAAAGAGTGGCTCCATCTGTGGTCCTCAGCCAAGTCACAGGTCCACGCGGCCGCTGCTGGCCAGTAGGGGAGGTTTTTGGGCAATGTTTAAGAAGAGGTCTTCTGCTCTGGCTTGCAGCAGCTGGCGTTTGAGGACATTCCTGAGCAGAGCATTGCACAAGCCTGTTGGACTCGATAGCCTCAGATGGACTCTGGAAAGTTGGCTGGTTGTTTATTGAACTCATTTATACTTTGGCCTCCACAGTATCCAAAGGCACATTTAACTTGGCTTTGTGTACAAAAAAGAGTTCTTTTGAGCATTCTGAATCTTCTGTCTGATAATGTCCCTGGCTGTCATCTAATACATTTATGTTGAAAAACCACAAAGAATCAGTCCCTGTTTACTGTTGTTAACCCCATTTGTTGTTTTGTAGACCTTTCTCCTGCTGACTTTTCTTCCAAGCAAAAGACTTTTAGGCTGTTTAATCTTTCCTCATATGGGATTGACTAATGTCTGGTTCTTTCCTGAGCCTTTTAAATACGCCCTATGTGGGTTGGGTGACCATGAATAGTTTCCTTGATTTTAGTACCCAGCTCTGGTGCAAGTGGAACAAAATGTTTAGGTTTCTTTCTGTACAGGTACTAGCAGTGACACCTCGTGGCAGTTCTCAAGCTCTCGGCAAAAAGCGTTCAATCTTGCAGACTAAAATGTTTTCCTGGTGGTGGCTTGTGTGATGCTGTGAGAGGGACCCTGCCAAGTGTCTTCCATTAGCGTGTATTTAATTACATTAAGTTACATTAAGCTATTCATCTCCCTCTCTCCTGACTCTGCAGACATTGATTTAGCTTGATGCCTCAGGGTTTTCAATAAAGCAATATAGATGCTTTTCTCGGGTTTTAGTTAGGCTTTCCCTTGTTCTGTGTTTTTTGTCAGCATTTTCTTTCCTGCAAAGGATGGGTGTGAAATGTGCAAATGCCCAGAGAAGGTTGAATAAGGACAGTCTGTATTTTTGAGTAAACATTAAGCTGTTTTGCCTTAATATATGGTATTCGAGAATTATGGTTTAGCAAGTAATGTCCAGTCTGTCTTTGCACCTTTTTAGTTGCAAGGGGGAATTGCTCCACTCCTATAGCAGCCATCCTCTGATCCTGTTTCGTACAGTGCAGTTAAGGCTGTATAGTGATAGTGATATTTAAATCTTAGAGTTGTACCTTAGAGGTAACAGTTTCTTTTCCTGTAGAGCTTCTTACACCGCATCCATTATCTTGGGGTTTGCGTGCCTTCCAGTCGTGTGCTCATCTACGTGACTAGTGTCTGCCAGTCCCGGGGGGAGAAGTGTGTGTGGAGCAGAGCAGAGCGAGGGCTCCGGAGGTGTTGGTACTGAAAACATCCTGCTCTGCATTTAGAACCTCAGATTCCGGAGTTGTGTAACTTGTGATGCAACGTTGTACTTTCTGCAAAGTGTTTCTGATGTCAAAACATTGAAATGCGTTTCTGGAAACAGCGGAGGAACCAGTAACCAGCACCTTGACCCAATCAGCACTTAGCTCGTTCTTTTAATTTTGATGCTTCTGCTGTCTGCAGTATAAATAGAGTCATAGGATGGTTTGGGTTGGAGAGGACCTTAAAGACCATCTAGTTCCAAACCCCCTGCCCTGGGCAGGGACACCTCCCACCAGCCCAGGTTGCTCAAAGCCCCGTCCAGTCTGGTCTTGAAGACCTCCAGGGACGGGGCAGCCACAGTCATGTCTTGGCAACATTAACTTCTTAAAAGTTGTCAACATTAGACTCCTGAGATTTCTACCTGACAGATGTCTTCCTTATCGGAGACTTCATGCTGCCTGTAGTCATTTTGACACAAATTCGTGCTTGATGGCATCTCCATCCAGTAGCTCGGGTAATCGTTCTGCTTCACCATTTGCCTGGTTAGAATTTGGACATAGTTACTTTTCCTCTGTGGTCTGCTCAAAGCTCCTCCGTGGCCAAAAAGCTGGTGTGAACAAGGTGTAGTCTCTTTCTGGTACCCACACGCTGGGTAACGGGAGACAGAAGAGGGTCTCATAACGTGCCTCGCAGGAGGAACTGGGGTGCTAGTTTAACTTTTTTTTTTTCTGAAAGATGTTAGTGATGAGAACAGCACACCGTGCTACATCCCTTGATGTTACCTTCTTGGCTTTTTTTCTGTTATTTGAATGATGTGTGTGTGTCTTATCCTGAAGCCCTTTTTTGGATAAAACATTGCGCTGGTGTTTAGTCCCAGGAACACTTATTTTAAAGCCAACTAATAAAGAGTTGGCAGATACATTGGATATTACCAAGGGTTAAATATGCATCAAAGTATGTTAGGAATGCTTTTCACAAATGGAAAAAATTCTTTAAACCAACTATTTTATTGCTATATTGGGAAGTTAGTGGTTTTGATAGTTCTGTACTGGTTTTAGTGCTTATGCTGAAGGCACGCCATCAGACCAGTCCTACAGAACTGGTTTCAGTTGCTCCTAAATCCCCTGCATCTTGCTGTCAGTTGGCCCCTGGTAACTACAGGGCAGCCTCTGAAGGGGGTTTGTCTTCTCCCATTTTCTTTCACTGCGAGGATGCAACAACGGGATGGGGCTCTGTGGGCCTGACAGGTTAGAGAGAGGTGATGGGGCCACGTTTCTTAGATGACAAGAGCCCATGGCAGTGTAGTTAGGTCTTCTGGAAACAGACCTTTCTGCTAACTTGTCTTTACGCTTCTGATCTGCTCGTGCTTTCTGTTAGACTCAGTTTTTTCCTCTGTACTTAGCCTAGAGAGGTAAGTATGATTAAAGAGAGGAGTTACTTTTGCAGTGTTCACATTTCAGCAAAGGGGAAAAATTATTTGAAAGTGCTTCCATGGTTCTTCCTCAGATTCCTATTTGGGTTTTCAGATTTTTCTTGAGCAGTGGGATGAGGAGAGGTGTGCTACCTTCACCTGAAGGTAGTTGGTGAGACTGGGGTCTCAACACTCAATGAGTGATAGGAATTGAAAAAGATACGTGTTCTACATAGTGGGGGAAGACGTGAGACTTAACAACAGTGATGTTAGTGGCTGCTCCAAGAGCATCGTGTGCTTGAGAACAATTTCTTCTGTATTTATGAACAAGCTTCATGTTTGTCACAGGTATATTGTGCACACAGTCATCTGCAGTGACTGTTGGTTCACAGGAACTCCTTAAGCTGCAGTAAATGCATTTTGTGTTATAGTAGCCCTTATAGAGCCCTGTAGCTCCTGCCTCAGCACCACTGTCCCTGATAGGATGTTGTTAATGTACCTTTTTCTTTTTCCTCCTGTTTTCCGCAGTCTCTGCTTGTGACAGTCAGAACAGCTCACGTGATTTTACGGTGAGTACCTTATGTTTTGTGGGATGGTTGTTTGAGAAGGTAGTGCATACAGCATGTTGATTTAAGAGGTGTATGTAGTTACCTTGTTGAATTGCAAATGCATGTTTGGAGAGGGGCAAAGGTGGTTAACCTTACCCTGTACTGTTACTGTTTTTAAGCAGGAATTGTGTAGTGCACAGATAGCTTTAGTGGGGGCTAATAGTTTGAGGCATAGATTAAAATGGATTGGTGCTGCCATATGAGGGTTGATATGTGCTACTGAATGTCATCCTGCTGGGTTTCTTTTAAGATCTTAACCTCTGGAACTTTTGCTTTGAAAAAGTAATATGCACGTGTAGCTGTAGTGCACTATGTGTATGTAGGATGTGATGTGTAGCACAGAACCTCTCTGTCCAGGTCACTGTTGGCATTTCATGTGTGTCACCAAGCTGTAATGTCTCACAGTGCTGAAAAACATGAGTCTGTAGTTACTATAATCCCAAGATTGGCTTTTGGTACATGCAGGGGGTTTTAGCAAATGCTACATCTTCTCCGTCAGCTGGTGGTATCTGCAATGCCAGTGTGGGCTAAGCATTGACTGCCTTTTGCCTTTTTAAAGTGTTGCTGTTTGAAACCAGTAACATTAAAGTCCCCCAGAAAAGCACAGAGTGTGGGCACTGAGCTTAGGAAGGGCAAGGAATCCATATCCAGAAGTAGTTTGAAAAATGGATAAAACAGTCTGAACGCTAGAGATGCTATTTAACAAAAGGGACAGAATAATGTTAACTCCCCTGCTCTTGCAGATACGTAATTCATCTAGAATAATTTTTCTCTGCTCTTGCAGATACGTAATTCATCTCTGGGATCTCAACCATGAAGGAACGTGGGAGGGCAAAGGCACTTACGTCTACTACACAGATTTTGTCATGGAGCTAACCTTGCTTTCACTGGACTTGATGCATCATATTCATATGCTGGTATGAAATATTAGACTTAATGTTGAGTAAATATTGAGTAAATAGACTGACCTTAAAATAAAGGGTGCTGGGTATACGTATTTTATATACTTTTTTGCTTTGCTTGTATTATGAAGCAAGTTATTACAGAGAAGCTCTTTAAATAAAGAAGAAAATATAGTGGTGGGGGATGTGTGTGTGTGTTGCTGGCATTCTTTCTTCCTGTCTAATTGGAGTCCTCACAAATCACTTTGTTATGGGGTATTAACTACTGTATAATTATCTGTTTAATAGGTGTTTAATTAGCTTTGTTACTGAGTAATATCAGACTGAATTCTTTTCATGGGCAGCAGGTGGCATTAAGCTGAACAGAAGCTGAAGGTGTAACGAGTAGCAATACCTGTGAGCAGGTGTGGTTAGTCTGAGCGGGCTCAACAAAACAAAACGTCTTCTGTGCTGGTTTCTTGATTTATTTATGTTTTTCTCTTAAGACCTGCCTCTTGGTTCCCGTGGTGTTTGTTTCTAATCACCATTCTGTTTTTTCCCAAAGCTATTTGGCAATATCTGGTTGTCGATGGCGAGCCTGGTGATTTTTATGCAGCTGCGCTACCTGTTTCACGAGGTTCAGCGAAGAATTCGGCGGCACAAGAACTACCTGCGTGTGGTTGGAAACATGGAAGCAAGGTGAGCCTCTTATTTACTCTGGGATCTTCATGTGGATCTTGGAGAGAGGATCCCCATGAAGAAGTTGAGATTCTTTTGCATTCCTTTGACACACGATGGCATGGTTTAAGCTGGAGAGATGCAGTCTCGCAAATCCAGCTTTTGAGGTCTGTCCACTTGGGGTATGATTTTACCCATTTTATTTGTTACAGGGGGCCATGCTTTTGGGGTTTAACAAATAAGTAGGATAGACTTTTATAACAGCAGTATTAATGGTAGTGTATTACTGGCAAGAAGTGAACTCCCCTGACCAGGATTTCTTCTCCTTTGTTCCCTTGTATACTGCCCAAGGTGGCGGGGTGCATAAACTCTGCCTGTTTCAGTTGTCAAATAATGGCTTTGGCTGTGATAGAAGTAAATGCTCTTAATTTCATTAGGCCGTGCTATTCACTTACTGCCTGAAATTAGAGCAAAATATTCACTAAAACCTGCTCAGCTTTAAGTAGGTGTTTATTAAACCTGAAGCCAACTCTAAACAGACTCTATACTTGTAGTTGAGCTGAGGAGCACCTTGGGATTACTTTACTCCCTGCCCCTGTACCGAGGCAATATAGAGCAATTGAGATTCCTGCTGAAACCTAGGGTTGTGCCAGATACTGCTGCATCTCTGAGCCAGTGTTTTCGTAACTCAGCGATGTCCTAAATAATTTTAAGAGCAACTGGGACTTAGTCTTTCTGTACATCGCTGTACCGTTTTCATTGCGGACTTCAGTGGGTTTGACTAGCTTTGATGCTTGCTGCTATAGTCCAGATGGAGAAGACTGACTTCTCTAGAAATTCCTGAGGTTTCCTTTGTGAAAAGCCATTTAATGGCTGTAATATCAGGTTAAGAGCTGCATAATAAAGTTCATCCACAACGCATTGTTTCTTTTCAGGGAGATGCAGCCGCTAAACCCCTTTAAGCTGCTCACAAAGCTGTTTGAGTTGCAAGTGTCTCAGTGTTCTTCTCTGAGCGACTTAATGTGGTTTTGTCATTCTGATTCTTCTGGAAGAACCACATTCTAGCTTCCTCCTGAAGCTGCCAATGGCAGCGAGCTCCCTGCCTTTGTGTAATTGTTTTTTGGGTATATTCCACAGCAGCAGCTGTGAGATGCAGTTATACCACTCGTCTCTGTATCGTCTGTATTTGTGTAGTAGCTGCTTGCATGCCTCTAGCTTAAAAAAAAGGAAAAAATAGTATCAAAGACAAATGGTGGTTGGCAAAATCTGAGGCCCAAATTAGTCAGACCATAAATGCTTATGATCCCAAGAAGACATCTTAATGGGTACAGCTATTAAAACTCATTTAGAAAAATGACATAAGCCGAACCTATACACCTTATAATTTGAGGTTCTCAACCTAATGATCGTAATTCTTGCAAGATACTCAATCAAAGCTTAAGTCAAATCATAACTTCTGTCTCTTCCTTTTTCTTCCTTGTAGGTTTGCAGTAGCAACACCGGAGGAGCTAGCAGTCAATAACGACGACTGTGCCATTTGCTGGGACTCCATGCAATCCGCGCGGAAACTCCCCTGTGGCCATCTCTTCCACAAGTACGTTCCTGGGGCTGGAGGGGGTGCACCTGACTGTAGAAGGAAAGGAAATATACATACATACATATATATATATAGGCATGTCTGAAAGTTACAGCAGGATGACAAGTGATATCTTACTGCCTGGGTCATCTTGGTCTGCCTGTAATAACAAAGTACAAGTCATGTTTGCTTCACTCGTTTTGATGTTTGAGTTGTTTCACCTCCTGTGTTCTTTTTACCCTCAAACTAAGAGCATGCATCTTGTCAGCTAATGGGTAGGTAGTGTTGAGTTATGGGATCTCAGCTGCAGGTCTGTACCCTACCTTGCTGTGTAACTGCTCGGTAAAGCACACTCTTTTGCCTCTTGCTTTGTCCTCTTCCATGGGGATGTGTTGATTTTCAGGTGAGGAAGAAAAATTAGAGTTAGATCCTTAAGCACCTTTCAGATACCTGCTTTAAAGAAAAAGTGGGGAATATTTTCATATAGTGCATCCTTGCATGGTGATGAGTTCTCCAGGGCAGTTGTGGAGGCTGGGTCTGATTCTGTGATTTCATGGGGGAGGTGTGTGAGTCTATCAGGGCTATAAAAGAGGTTAATCAAATTAGCTGAAGAGGTCCCTAAGCAGCTGGAGGTTGGAACTAGGAGGCTCTTGACCAGAGGATCACTCTTTATTCTGTTTCTGACACTCAGTAGTGAAAAGTAGCAGATGCTTGCGGAGGCAAGAGGCTTGTGCTGAGCTAGGTGCACCTTTTCTTAGGTATTTTATAGCAATGTTTGTATTTTCAGGCTTGTGCTTAAAAATGAAAGGAGGTAGGGGGATTGTCAGGCGTTTCTGAAGTGCCATGTGATTAACATGCGTGGTCAGTTAAATTGTCCCTGTGGTGTAATATGAGCATGTTACTTTCTGCAAAGAGCTTTTTACTTTTCTGGTAACTGTCAAACCAGAGGTTATAATCTGTGTGCTAATTTGTTGTCATTTATGACAAACCTTGCCATAAATATTTATCTGTGTTCCAAGAAGTCTCTAATGAGATAATGTGCCTCCATAGCAGAAACTCCTCTGCCAGTGCTGCTGAAGCGTATGAATATTTAATCACCTACTGAGCACTCGAGAAGCCCAGGGTCTTCTCTTCACAAAGTTGTTTTCTCTGTCTCTAAAAGCATCCTTTTTGCATTTTTTTTTCTGAAGTTACGCTTCCCTCCTTGGTGCATTTGGGGAGGGAACATGTTACAGTGGATGACTTACACTTGCTTATAAAACCAGATGTAATTAATAACCCTATTTACAACCTAAGAATGGTTTCTCTCATAAAAGCCTGGTGACTTTGCCAACAAGCTGAACATTCTGTCCGTTCTCAATCACACAGGAATTGTTTCATAGCCATTTATTTGGAGTAGAAGAGAAGATGGCGGGGAAGATTCACATTGCTGAGATCAGCTCTGTGCCTAGATATTAAGGAATTTTAATGGCAGTAGGTGTCTGAATCCTTTAGGCTCTGTTGAAACTTCCTCCGTTTGGAAGGAAGATGGTAGATTTTTACTGAAGTGCTTTGGTTGTTTCCACAAAACCCATCACTGATTTTTAAACACTGCGTGTTTTTTTTTTAAACGCTTTTCAGGGGAGAAATAACCCCCTGCACCAGTACAGGTTGGGGGTGACCTGCTGGAGAGCAGCTCTGAGGAGAAAGACCTAGGAGTCCTGGTGGACAATAGGATGACCATGAGCCAGCAATGTGCCCTTGCGGCCAAGAAGGCCAATGGCATCCTGGGGAGCATCAGCAAGAGTGTGACCAGCAGGTCGAGAGAGGTTATCCTGCCCCTCTGCTCTGCCCTGGTGAGACCCATCTGGAGCACTGGGACCAGTTCTGGGCTCCCCAGTTCCAGAAGGACAGGGAACTGCTGGAGAGGGGACAGCAGAGGGCTACAAAGATGACCAGGGGCCTGGAGCATCTCCCTTCTGAGGAGAGGCTGAGGGACTTGGGTCTTTTTAGTCTGGAGAAGAGAAGGCTGAGGGGGGATCTGATCAATGCTTATCAATACCTAAACGGAGGGTGTCAAGAGGATGGGGCTGGTCTTTTTTCAGTGGTGCCCAATGGGCCCAAACTTGAATATAAGAAGTTCCACCTAAACGTGAGGAGGAACTTCTTCACTTTGAGGGTGTCAGAGGCCTGGAAGAGGCTGCCCAGGGAGGTGGTGGAGTCTCCTTCTCTAGAGACATTGAAACGCCACCTGGACAAGTTCCTGTGCAACCTGCTGTGGGTGGCCCTGCTTTGGCAGGGGGGTTGGACTAGATGATCTCCAGAGGTCCCTTCCAACCCCATGTGATTCTGTGATTCTGATTCTTTATGCCTCCATTTAAATATGATGGAAACCACCTTGGCAGTATGTCTGTAGGCTGCAGCTTCACGAACTGTGCAGGGGGCTTGTGCCCTTGACACTGCTCTGGTCCCACAGCTGGGGCTTTCTCCTTGCTCTGTCACCCAAACCTGCCATCTGGGCCTTTGCTCCATTTGCATATGCAGAGTTTGGGAAACGGGAGCTTTTTGTATGTCTCTACCTTTCTGAAGTGTTCTGAGAGCTTCTGCTGGAAAAAAATGCCACCCTGCAAGCATGAAGTACGTGTTACAATATTGAGATGTGTTCAGTTCTGTGAAATTCAGTTCTTCCGTATTGAAAATCAGGTTTAATGTACCAAACAAATACCACAGTTGGGACATACCAGTCTGAATCAAAAAGAACCTGCATTTTAAAAAGTTCTCGCTTTCTGCATGACAGCAAACGTGCAGAATTAAGTAAATGTTGTAATGGCACAGCACTGGTTAGTGTTAATTAATCTGTTTAGAGAGTTTCCAGACTGGTACTCTCTTTGGTGGTGATTTGGGTATTGATACTTTAGAAAAGATGTTTGATAAACTGTGATGTGCCATTGCCACATCACAGTGGCAGAACTGCTCTGAAAATGTATCAATATGTATTAAATATTTGTCCAGTTGTTTTTTTGTCCTTTTTCAGTTGGGGATGGTGAGAGCAGAGAAAGGCTTTGTTTCCCCCTCCAGGCAAAACTTGTTTGTTCTGAGCTAGAGGGACAGCAAACTTGGAGGGTGTTTTAAGTTTGTGATAAATCTGCGTGTTTGCTTATAAAAAGCGAACACTTGAGTATTTTCAGCTGAAAGAAATAAGAACCCTGTGTGAGAGTCATCAGGAGCTCATCAAGCGTACCTCGCAAATTGTCTCTGAGCAGTCCCTGTGCATTTGTTGATGTTCTGTACAGAATATGCTACAGCTGCTTGATGTACTGGTGATACTGATGTCTTGGAAAAACGCTGCAAGCTCACCATAACGTGACTGTTTTCCTCTCAGCTCGTGCCTGCGGTCCTGGCTGGAACAAGATACATCTTGCCCCACCTGCAGAATGTCTCTGAATATCACTGACAGCCATCACGTGCGGGAGGATCACCAAAGGGAAAATCTGGATGAGAACCTGGTCCCGGTGGCAGTAGCAGAAGGCAGACCACGCTTGAACCAGCACAATCACTTCTTCCACTTCGACGGTGAGCGAAGCAGATTTGAGAGTTGATGCTGGGGCCCAAATAAACGAAGGGAGCAGCCTCCTGTAGAAAGGAATTCTGTCCATGTTTCATTTGAAACTTAGACTGTGCCTCTACTTGAGTTTGCGAAACGTGTATTTCTTACAGTTCTTTTGCCACAGTTCAGATAAGTGGCTCTGAGATTGTCCAGAGCTACAGAGATTTCTTGAAAGATTTTGTAAAGTGTCTCCTTTTCCTTGATTGTTTAGTGGGCTGCTTTAATGCTGGCATTTATTTGTTGACCAACAGAAGGGGAAATCCATGTGTTATGTTTTGCTCCCAGGTGGCTGGGTAGTCAGTGACAGAGGAAAAAAACCTATGTGGTGCAGTCTGAAAGTTGATCTTTCTGCTATCCCTGGCTAACCTGGGGTTATCAAAAGTCCATTTGCCACAAATTTACAAGAAGCTTGCAGTGCTTGGTCAGGGGCAGGAGTCTGCAGAGGCTTATTCTTAGGTGGAATTGTGTAACCAGGACAGTTTTACATACTGGTCCCAGTGACTTGAGTGGTGTGTTGTAACTACTGACAAAGCAGATGCGATTTCAGACCATGATGAGTTCTGTGTGTGCAGGCATTTCTGTTGCTTATCTTCCAAAATTTTGTAGTCTTGGGATCGGTGTGTGCTTATCTTCCACAGTTGCCCAGTTTTTTGAAGGTTTTTTGTTTTGTTGCTGTTGCTTCTCAGTAGGTTTCACTAGTGCAGATGCTCAGCTTTGGGCTCTGTCCTTGTGAAGCTCCCGTGATGTAGCTGAGATGCTGCAAACTTACGTAGTGACCCGTTCTTTGTCTGTGCTCATTTTACAATTTTTGGAGGCTGTGGGAGGAGAAGGGTCAGACATTTCTAGGTAGACTGAGGCTGGTTGATAGCTTCTTGTGTGGCTCCCGCTTTTGGGGTGTTTTAGGTCCCCAAAAGACATTTGTATTTCGAACGCCACTCTGATTTTTGATAGCTGTCCTCCCCCAGTGCTCTCCTGTGGCTTGGAGACCTGCAAAATTACCGTGGGGATAGAAGGAGGAGTGGCATAGAGCAAACCCTGTGTTTATTTACATGGAAACACAGAAGGAAGAGGGAGCCAGCCACGTGCCTTGCTCTGAGCCGACACACACAATTGCAGCAGCGATCACTTTGTTTGGTTATTCTGTGTCCCTTTATAGTAATATTTTCTCAGCGATGCCCGCCACGTGTAGCTTGGCCCATTTTGGGACCAGATTCAACCTGTTTAGAAGCTGCCCTGGTTTTAGTAAAATTGCTGGAGTTATTCATGTATTCCAGAAGTGAACTTGATTCTGGATTATTCTAATTTTCCCTTTAATGGGAACGTTAAGACAAGAAGGCAAGGATGTGGTGTTTTCTTGATCCTCTTCTGGCCCTAAGGTTGTTAAACCACAGTGTGTTTGAAGATGGTGTTGGCTCTTACTGATTTACTCCAGCCATCTCCGTGTTCGGGATACCGTGGGGATGGATTGCACTGCAGAGCTCCCCATACGTACCTTGTGGAAATATGAAGATTTATGTTAAATTACATGTAGAATACTTCGCCTGCTGAGAACCTCGTATCCTTGCTTGATTTCCCTGGTGATTTCTTGTTCTTAGGCTCTCGAATTGCCAGCTGGCTGCCCAGTTTTTCAGTAGAAGTGATGCATACTACAAACATCCTCGGTATCACGCAAGCCAGCAACTCCCAGCTTAATGCCATGGTAAGACTGGTCTAATAGTTTGCACCTTCCTATTATTTGTGTTGGTGGGGGGGAAAGGGACGTGTAGATGAAGAACATAAAGGGGAAGGAAGTCAAAACAGTGTTTAGATGCTACGTGAAAGCTATTTTTGGAGTGAGCGAAGCTTTATTTTAGTGAAGTTGGGGCTGCATGTTGGTTCAAATGTGCAAATGTAAAAGAACAAGTCTGGAAGTAAGTGAATGAGGGAGAAAAATGCCATGCACTTTCTGTGTAGATAGGCAGACTTTTCCTCAGCTTGCTTAGTGTAACTTCTTTAGCTTTTTTTTGGTACTTATCTTCACTCACAACCTGCAGTAGCAAAGGGTGTGAGTCCGTAACCAACAAATTCAGCTGTTGGTCAAGTGGTAACTGATCAAATCCATTCTATAGCTTTTGATTTTTTTTTAAATATTTATTTTTAATAGCACTAAGCTCCCAGATAGCTGTTTCTCTTTGAGTGTCTTCTCAATGTGAGATGGGGCTCTCTCTCACAGTCAGTGCTTGCTGATTGATGATGATGAGGAGGATGAAATCCCAGGTTGGTTGACTTCATACATAAGCACTCTAAAGAAGTGCAAAAAGAGAAGGATGTGGCCTCATGAAACACAATTGGTTCGTTTAGTTTGAGAAGTGCTGTTGCCTTTGAGTTCTTAAAGTACTGTGTGCCGTGGCATGTTAATAAATATTCGGTGAGGTATCTCTTGAAAGTGATGGATTTTTCTGAATGTGAGATCTCTCCCATCACCTTCACTGCTGTTAAAGTCTCATCAGGAGAAGGCCACAATTTTGGGGGGTTTGAGGCAGGGCAAGCAGGGAGCAGTAAGGTTTTGCAGATGATTTATTAGTTAAATATGCAGGAACTCTGTCTAAGGTCAGTTCAGTTTTTCTTTTACTGGACAAAGTGACACAACTGGACTTTTGTTAAGGATGAATAATGATTTTTTTAGCATTGTGGATTGTTAAAAGTACAGTAGCAACTTACATTAAAATGCCTACTTTAATGGGAAGGCTCAGGTGAGCAAACTATTAGTGAGTTACACAGTTTTAACAGAAAATAAGTGAAATTCTCCTTTGTGTTACTGAATAAAAACCTGGGGAAGTATTTTACAGGAAAGGTCAGAGGCTGAAATGCTAAATCAGTTGTTTTGGTCCCAGGTTAGTACAATGGAGAGTTAGGTTTGCTGTAGCTGCTTGTGTTTGAACTCACCATCAATTGGTGCATGGTTTTTGCTTTGCTCTCAAAACACTTTCCATCCTTCTATTCTTATTGCTGTTGTTCTCATTTCCCACCCCCCTGCAACTTTCAGCATTAGTTAAAATGCAGATTTTAATATTTAATGAAGTCTAGCTGTTGGCCTCTAAAAGCATGTTATTTGTCTGCCCTCTTACTTTTATCTATTTAATTTGGATATTATTTAAGTAACTTGAAATTCAATAGTAACAGTTCCCTGACAACTCAGTTTCATTTACTTGAGCTGTCAGACCCTATTAAACTGGTTTGCGGGCAGGGTGGCTGGAGAGAGTAGGTTATTAAAACTTATTCCACTTGTCCTTACGAGTACAGTTTTGGAACCCATCTGGGACAAGGAAAAATGATATTTTTTTTTTTTTTTGGAGTGTTGATCTAGCTTTCAGTGACTTGTATGAATTTTGTACAGATCTTTATTAAAAAGGCTGTCATAAAAAGAGGGTTGGGAAGCTTTTGAAGCCTTTGTGCATCTAGAAACACTGTTCAGGACCATAAATTTTCAGGACCACGCGGTGTCTCTATAGGGCTGGAGGTTTTGCTGTTGGCTTCAGTGGAGTCAAAATATTGCCCTGTAAGTCCACGCCTAACATGAGTTTTCTTTCTCTTGTTTTGTCTTTCTTGGGGTTATCGTAAACAACATCTCTGAGCTGTTCATTTTTTTAAATCTCTTTCTGTTGAGATACTTACCAGCTTGCTTTTATTTACTGCTGCTGCTGACTCTGTAAACCTTGTTTTCTCCAGGCCCATCAGATTCAGGAGATGTTCCCTCAGGTTCCTTATCATTTAGTCCTGCAGGATCTGCAGCTGACTCGTTCTGTAGAGATCACCACTGACAACATCCTCGAGGGGCGCATCCAGGTACCTTTCCCCACACAGGTAAGTTATAAGACCGTGCACCTAAAATAACTTACTTTCTTATGGTGTCTATCACCCATGCCCTATGGCTTGCCCCTTATCGTTGTAATTTACTGCAGGATGCATGAAGGTCTTACTTGTACAGCCTCAAAACATGCTACATAGTGCCAAATTCTAGTACAAAAAACTTGGGATTTGTTTTTTCCTGTGTTTAAAGCTCTGTCAATGCAGTATATTCAGTCATGTGCCAAAAATATATTGAAAATGTCCTAGCTAGACTGGAGATAAATATTTGTTCAGTTAAAACAGCTTTTCTCGGTTGTTCTTGCGCAGAGCCTTTACAACATTTCCAGTTGATTTCTCTGCTGACAGATAATTGAATTGTGCCACTTAGGAGGGTTTTCTGCAAAGAAAGTAGTCGACAAAATGATGCCTTGTTCTTAATTAGCAATAGCAGATTTCAGTAAAGCAGTCTGGGGACAATGTTTCTGCTAATAAGAATATTGAATTCTGGTTCAGTGCACATCAGATAGCACTGTTATCTGGAGTCTGCGTGTGGGGAAGCAGAGAGAAGTCTCTTCCAACACAGTGCATTTTGTTTATTGCTAACTTCTCTGTTTCTAAATTGAAGATAGCACATGACGTTGCAGAGGGCAGGGTTTGAATGTGTTCAAATAACTTGTTTTTGTTTTGCCATTTCACGCGCTGTATTAAACCCACGATGTTTGCGTTGCAGCGTGCAGACAGCATTAGACCTGCACCAAACAGTTCCGTGGAACGGCACAGTACTGATCAGGAGGATACTGAAACTGTCACCCAGGTAATTTGGCAGGAAAATAGGCCAAAAAAAAAAACCAAACCAACAACTAGAAGCTGCTTGGACAGATAAGTGCATTTCGCTTGGTCCCAGGTCAGGTTGGTGGCAGCCCTTTCTTGTGTTTCACACCCAAACTAACACTGTCGGGTAACTGAAGTGAGACTTCAGCCTGGTGCTCCTGTAGAGAATTATCTGTGTGCTTTTCTTTTTCCTCCTTGAAGGAAAGTGCTCTCAAGTGGCACAAAGAACAGACAAAGATCATGCCTCTGTTGACATATGGTCAGGCCCGTGCCCATCCGTGGAACAGAAAGAGCAGGATGCTTTGCTCTTCCCCTTCTTCTTCCCGTTCCCATTCTGTACGTCTCCAGACACTTCCCTTAAAGTGAGCAGTATTTCTCTTCTGGCTATAAGAATTCTTTTGTGTTCTGGAGGAAGCACTTGGAGACACAAGGAGCTTTGGTGTGAATGGAGTGGGATACAAAGATGACCGAGAGATAGCAGCCCTTTTACATATAAAGCACAATAATGGCTTTTGCTGTTCTTCACTACGGCTTTATGAAGCAGCATGTGCTAGCTAAAATGTGGCAGGAAGAAAAAAAATTAGCCTGTGGATAAGGTCTCATTCCACTTTTGTTTTCCCTGTAGCAAAATCCTGAGGATTTCTGTTTTGTAAACCTCCCTTTCCCTTGGCTTAGAAAGAGAACGAATTTGTGAGGTGTGTGACTTTCTGCCTCTGCCACCTTTAATAACCTAAATAGCCAACCTGTTACTCACCTGTCATGGAACTGGGGCAGTTCCCTCGTTAGCAGATTGCAAGACAGGAAAAAACTTTGATTTGGGTTGATCCTGCCGTTGAGGCTGAGGAAGGGGGTGGTGGGGATTAGTACCAGTGTTTGATAAGCTCCTGGGGTAGGAGATGCAGAACTGCAGGAATGAAAATCTCCATGTGGGTCTAGCAGCTCTTTAGTGACTTTTGGGTAAACTTGAAGGTTTTGGTGGCATTTTCCCTGTTCTTTGAGTAAAACCTCGCTTTCTACAAATGCTATCTAACTAGTTTTCCTTAGCTTGGTACTGGCTTCCAGTCCCACTTTGAATTGTGTTGCTGTTTCACCTTTCCTCCTCCCTGCCCGGTGCTACCTGTGGTTCTGTCCTTCCTTCTACAGAACTTGAAAAACCTGGGAGTGGTGTTTATAGGTTAATGTCACTGAGCACGTGCTCTCTAGTGGTGACATCTTCCTGCTTTGACTTACAGCTCAGCGCTTCGCTCAAACGATGTGTTTTAGTTGGAGCGAATGGTTTGGATGGAGAAAGGGGTTTTGTTTTGTAGAGCAGCACAGCCATAGCCTGGAGATAACGTGAACAGTGGTGAATTTCCCCACAGCTGAGTGGGGCTGCTGGTGGCTCCGTGCGTGGGATGAACCGGTGGCCTCTGCACAGGTTTTCCTGGGTGGATATTTCCTGTGCCAAGTGGGATTCGTAGGCAAAGGCTGGAGTGAGAGGCTGAGACTGACGGGCACTGAGAACAGCTTGCTGCTGGGTAGCGTCGTGGAAGCTTCACTGCTGCTGTCCTCCTCCTGTCTCACAAATCCTTTGTGCATTTAGTGTTAACTTAGGGTGGCTCCAAACAAGCTGATCCCCCTTCTTACCCAGCCACGGACATCTACCTAGGAGTCAGGCTCACTTGCTTCCTTGCTGTTGATAGTATTTCTGATGTGGGGGAGAAGCCTTGAAGGCCTAGGGATGTCCTTCCTGTAGGAAACACCCGTCGCTTTTGTGTCTCTTTGGCTTTGATTTCAGTTTTTAACTGAGTACCTTGTGTACTGTAGATGTTCTCTTTCTTCTTGCCAGAAGCATATGTTGCTGTGGTCAGTCCACCTCTTGTCTGCCTGGAAAGGTCTAGCAGCAAACAAGTACTTCAGCAGGTTGCGCTTAATTTTTAAGAAGCTTTTTTTGAGTGGGAAGGGGCGTAAGAAGCCATCAGTGTCTCCTCTGGGTGAGACTTGTATTTTCAAATAGTGGACAGATGTAACTTCATACCTGATGACGCAGTTCCTGAGAGAGACTGTGGCAGCTCTAATTGCTTTGTGTACTTCAGAGTAAGTTTTACAAGCTCACCATCTCTTCTCTTTTTTTTTTTTTTTAAAGTAACATACCCCCTGAGAATCTTTATAGATCTCCAAGAACAAGTGATAGGGCCATTGGAGTTCTGCTTGTTGGAAATAACATTTCTTAGGGGAGCTATCGTGCTCAAATAAAAGCACCTCTCTTCATGAGTAGCACAGGTTTTCCTCTGTACCATATGTTGTTATCACTTATTTCTGTCTAGAATTCAAACACCTTAAGATAGAGATAATGACTGATTATTTCCCTCCCCTCCCGCCCCAAAAATGTAGCTTATGGTTTTGGGGTATCAGTGCTGAGATAACGTGAGGGTAGAGACATCTCTGAGCATCGTGCATGGAATAGATCATATTAAAGGTTTGTGAGATAACTCTCTGAGCGTTGACTGCTTCTGGCAGCCCTGGCCCGTACACTGGGCAACACACTGTGTGTGTACTTTTCTCCAGTTGTGCACTGAAATGCTGATGCTTCCAGTGTTGTGCATGTGCTGTACACACTCCCTCCCCATCCCTGTCTTACTTGCCTCCCCATCTCCCCCTCCCCTCTTCTCCTCTTCTCTGGCTCTGCTGTTACTCCCTGTAAGAACAGATCCCAGAGCAGCTATTGCCGCTTCCTGCAATTTTCTTGCGCTAAAATGTATTTGAAGATTATCCTTTTTTTTTTTTTTTTTTTTTTTTGTGTCTGTGTTTGTTTCTCTGTTTCTGTAATCCTGGGTGGAGATTAGGTAGGACTGCTCAGACCTAACTCCTAAGCTGCTGTTACAAAGCTGGAGCACTCCTGGTGCAGCTCTTGTTCCTCCCCGCAGCTTGAGAATCCAGTTTATTGTCATTGCTTAAGAACTTGGTGACTCTATTTAGAGACGCTTCTGAGGCATCCCATGGCTTTCATGAAACTAACGTTTTTTCTCCCGGAGCCTGAAGGAGGAGTGGTTTCTGAGGCATACAGGTTTCTGCATCTGAGATCTGCTCTCCTACTGAGACTTGTCATAACCTTTACTGCAATTAGTTTTGATATTTTTGTCTCTCAGACCTCCTCAGTAACCGCTTTTGTGTTCAGATAGAAGAATAGGCCCTGGGTATTGATTTTTGCATCTTTGTAACATTATGAAAATAGGAGCTTAGGTGAGCTGGCTTGATGTTTGGATAGAAGTAGACCAGGGGTTAAAAAAAAACAGCAAAAAGCCCAGTGATTTTGACTGAACATCAAGTATAATGCGTGTCCTCCTCGCTGCTTTGCCCAACAGAGCTTCGCTTTTCCCTGTCCACCTGTGTGGGGAGCAGCAGTTGGGATGTTCCATACCTGCTCCTCTGGGTCTGCCCAGGGCATCTTGGCCCTGGGTAAAATCCGTGAGATCGTTCTGTAGAGCTCTCATATCCTCTGGGCTGTGACCTTGGTCTGAGGGGGTCCAGCAGTGTCCCATCATGTCATCCCCTTGCATTCGTGTCTGTGATACGGGGAGCCCCTCCCAGCACACTGCCTTTTATGGGTTTTGCTGAAGTAGAAACATGGAGTGGTTTGGGTTGGAAGGGACCTTAAAGACCACCCAGTGCCACCCCCTGCCCTGGGCAGGGACACCTCCCACCACACCAGCTTGCTCCAAGCCCCCTCCAACCTGGCCTTGAACCCC
>JAHREE010000385.1:332254-360689 GCA_033628505.1 Tringa tobata | reverse complement strand
TTTTTTTTTTTTTTTTTTTTTTTTTGGGGGGGTTGGGGGGTTACTCGTTTGCTCGGTGGACTAGGGGAGCTTTGCTTTTGTAAGGCAGGCTGGAGAAGGGCCAGATGTTTTGAGCTGAAAAATGTGCATTATGGTATTTAAGCCGCTTACGGCAGCGCCTGCTCCCTCCTGGGAAGCCCCAAAGCCTGAATTAGGGCCCCGAAATCGCCTTTGGAAGAGCTGCTGGGATCTGGAGATTTATTTTCCTTTTCCAGCTTGCCGGTTCCTCTCCTTCCTGATGAGGTGGGTGGCCAAAGGAGAGGGGAGGTGGCCCGGTGCCACCCTGGGGTAGCCAGGGTGTGCTGTACAGCTCCCTGTGAGATGGGTTGGGATGTCCCACCAGGCAGCTGGGAGAAAAGTCCTGCTGCTTTTGGGGTGGAGAAGCCTAAAATCCTCCAGTGGCCATGCTGGTGCCCCTGTGCTGTAGGGGAAGGTCTTGGTGGGGGACCCCCTTGTCCCCAGGGGCTGGTGCCCAGGGTGGGGGTGCTCTGGGTGAAGTAGCTCAGAGACATTCCAGTATTTGTGGGGACGCTGGAGCCTCCGAGTCAGAGCCGGTTGTTTCTTTTCCTTGGAGAATTCTGAAGGGATATCTGTTGTTATCCCATTTTCTTGGGTTTTGTTCTTTTCTCCAAGCCACGTTGGTTTCAATTAAAAAAATGTGTGATTTCCTTGTGGTTTCACAGATTTCTGCTGCCAGGGGCTCTCTCCTTCCCCAGCTGTGCCCTATGTGGAGGCTCTCCTGGGAGGACACAGGTGGGAGGTGACCCTTGGAGGACCGTAGGTCTCAGCTCCTCCAGCAGGACCTTCTCAGGAGCCATCAAGGAACAGGATGGCTGGAGGGGCAGGCAGTCGGCTCACACCAAGGCTTCTTGCCACCGGCTCCCAGTGGCCACATCCGCTACAGCTCATCTCCATTCATCTCCACCATCTCTCTTGGCCATCCCTGTGTCCCACCAGCCTCTGGTGAACCTTTGCCGCAAGAACTGACGGCGCGTGGGACGTGACCCCAGCCCAAGAGCGGGGTGATGGGGCTGCACAGCAGCTCTCGAAGGTGGGTAGAACTTTTTGCTGCGCCCACCCCTCTCCTTAAAATCACCATGTCCCCTCCATCCCCCTGCCCACCTCTGGGGCAAGATGCAGCCCCCCCAGCCCCCGTGGTGGGGCTCACGCCGGGCAGGACCACGTCGGCCCCGGCACGTACCTGTGTATTCAGGGAAGCAGATGGTCAGAGGTGACTTCTTGATCTTCTCGGCAAATAGGTCTTTCTTGTTGAGGAAGAGAATGATGGAGGTATCGATGAAGAATTTGTTGTTACAGATGGAGTCGAAGAGCATGAGAGATTCGTGCATGCGGTTCTGCAACGGGGAGCATAGAGGGAGGAGAGGGGAGAGAGAAAGGCAAAGAGAAAGAGAGAGTTAGAGGAGAGGAGAACATTTTTTTTTCCCTGAATCGAAATGCTTAGAGGGGGGAAAAATAAATAAATCTCTGAAGTAAGACAGTGGTAAGTGTGAGATGGTTACAAAGATGGAGGAAACAGGGTGTTGCTTTCGTTCCAGGATGGAGGATACAGCTGATCCCCCCTCCATGTCTCCCTGCAGAGCCTCTGGAGCAGGGCTGCACACCTGAACCTTCAACCAAGAGCAGAAAAAAAACCCTAACAAGCCCCTCATTTTCTCCTCACCTGCAGAAGCTGAGGAGCTGGGGAAGGGGGCTGCAGCTTTCTGGCCTCACCTGCATCTCCTCAGGGGCTGGGCACCCCTGAAGCATTGCTTGCAGAGCCTAAGTAAGGGATGGACAGGCAGCACCAGCCAACAGCTGGGAGGCACTGGGCATGGGGACTGGGATGGAGGACCTTCTGGCCATCTCAGGGTGGTCCTATGGATGGTGGGACAGGTCCTGTCCCAGCTGGGCCCTTCTGCCCATGGGGGGAAAAAAATTTTCAGCCTGGCTTTGAAAAGCCCACAGTGGTGGCCGCTAAGACATCCCAGAGCTTCTGCATGGAGGAAACCAGTGCAGGTTCCTCTCTCAGTTCTCCTGAGCGTTCCCGGCTTGGGGCTACTCCAGGAGGACTTCACCATGGAGGAGCTTTAGTAGGAGCATGAACAGATGAACATCTCAAAAAGCTGTAGCTTTTTTGTTTTAAAGTGAACTGCCCTTTTACACGTGGACAAAAAACACCTAAAGCCGTTTTCCCCCCCCATGCCATGCAAGCTGTTAGCAGAAGGGAGCGGAGAACAGAGAGGAGGACAGGAGAAGGAGGAAGAGGAGGAGGTGAGGTTGCCCTGGGCTGGATCAGCTGTGGCAGGGCACCGTGGAGCAGAGGGTGTTAGAGCTTCGCTCCAGCGGCCGCGGGGTGTCCATGCGGGCAGGCACATGCGCTCGCCGTTAGTGTGAAGCCAGACAGGACAGATATGGCTCTCTAGGAGCTCTCAAGAACTTCTCTCCATCATTAACTTGCTCTGAGAATAACCCAAAAGCCGTTCCCTGCTGCCAGCTTTTGAGGCAGCCTGTGGACCTTTCCCACTGGTGATACCCACCTAGTTGACTACTCCAACGGGCAAAGCTTCTGGTGCAAGGGACTCGGTGGAGCCCAAAACTGCTGCCCACCCATCTCTGCAACCCCTTCTTGGGGTTCCCCAAGTCCTGGCTGCCCCTCGCGTGGGGACACCAGGCTGTTTGGAGAAGCCGTGCGTGATGTTGAGAGCAGCAGAGAAATCCCACCCCCCAGAACCCCCTTTTTTTTGGAGGTGCAGCAAAGGGGGAGGGAGGGCAGGCTTTGGACTCGCCGCAGATTGGTGAGAACACACGTGTCTCCTCATGGAATGATGACCCAATTACACATTTTGGAGTTTTCCATGAATGTTTTATTAGTGAGTCATTTTATTAGCTACACTTCAGCTGTAGCCTTGCATGCAAAATTTAGCAGATGTCTGATTCCATCTTGAAAGGCTTCTCAGATCGCGGTGGCGCTTCCTTGACAAAGAGCAGCTAGGGATGCCAGGCAGTCGCTTCCCAAAGCTTCGGCATCATTTGATCCTTGTCTTCTTTAAAAAAAAAATAAAAATAAAAAAAATAAAATCAAAAAACCCCACATACGTATCCCATCTTATTCATGGGTAAAGCAGAAACCACCACTAAAAGATGTGGCTCTTCTCGACTTGTGGCTGCTGCCAAAATGCTGGGTCTTGAGATTTCCATGGGAAGTATCTGGGTGTTGTTTTTTTTTTTTTTCCTTTGTTGTCCCATATAGATATATATATAAAATATTTAAATAAAGGACTGATGGTGGTAGAGCAGCTGAAACAAAGCACGCGCCTGGGGGAGTGAAAATCCCAAGCACAAGAAAAATAACCCTGGTGACTCCTGAGCCCCAGGCACCCCAGAGGACATTTTTTAAAAATCCCCAATAAAAATATACAAAGAAAAAAACAAATCCTTTCCCTCTCAGCTGCTAGTTCTTCTCAGAGCTGGCCCATAACTCTGTCTGACCCCCAGGATGGGCTGTGTGGGGATATGTGTCCAAGGATGGGTCCAGTTGTAGTGATATCCTTGGAAATCGGTGAAGTCACTGGGAATAATGCTCAGTTTTCCTTTGCTGAGGTTTAGGGAGAAATTCCTCTTGGTTCCTTCAAGTTCTTTGCGTCCCAAATAATGGAAGATCTTTGGTTCGAATGTAAAAAGAGCAGAGTGGCCCAAGGGTTGCTTTAGTGGGAGGGAGAGGTGCTGCAGGTTCCGTGGTACTCAGAGGGGGAGGAAAAAGTGCCATTTACTGAATTGACCCAGAAATGATCCTTTTTGCCCTCTGTGCTCCCGAGGCTGGCGTGAAGGGAAGGCGGCAAAGAAATTCAAAGCTCCCGATTTGTACTAGATATTGGAGGAAGCCATGGGGCAGGAGGGGCTGGCCGGTGCCCAAAGGGCAGCTGGATGCGGGCGGACGGACGGACAGACAGACGGATACACAGGCGTGAGGGTCTTCGGTGGGGGGTGTGTGTGTGTGAAGAGTGATTTCAAGAAGCCGGAGGAACAAAAAGAAACCACGGTGAAGATGTTGTACTTAAAAACAAAAGGCAAAAAAAAATAATTCCCAGCAAATACTTACATAAAATTGGATACTTTTTAGTCCTGTCCTTTTCAAATCCCTTATTTCCAGGCGAGTGAGGCTGTGGCAGGCGAGCGCACACCACGAGTGTGTGTTGCACGCGCGTGTGCGCGGAGCGGGCGTAGGGTGAACGAGGGGCTGGAGAAGCTGGGAGACACAATAAAAACCCTCAAGGGAGACACAATAAAAACCCTCTCACGCTAGAAAAGAGCTGGCACTTTATTAAACATTTTGTGACTAATAAATACATTACGGACAGCCAATAAATTATTACAATAACTAAAACGCTCTATGAAACCGACGGACAGTCACTCTTCGTACAAAATTACAGTTAATACAGTTTGGGCCATCAAACATGCAGGAGGAAAAAAAAAACGATTCAGCGGGAAACCAGCGGAAGGAAAATGGTGGCGGCCTCCGGCGATCCGTCGGGAAGCGAGGCGGTGGGGAGCCCAGAGGCGGGGTGATGGTCACCGTTCCCTTGTCGAGCTGAAGGGGGGAAAAAGGGAAGGGGAGGGATCGGGGGGAAAGGAAGGAATAGGACTGAGGATGTTAAATTAGGGACTGGGCTGTTTAATGGCTGGGCTTTAAACAACTGTATTTGCTCACCCGGTGCCGCCGGGTTGCTCCAGCACTGGAAAAGCTGGTGAGGCTCAGGCAATGCTGAAAATGGTGGTGTTACTGGTTATATCTCCTCTCCCCAACTGGAGTGTGTGTGTGTGGGGGGGGGTTTAGACCCGGAGACGCTTGCCTGTGCTAGGGGAAAAGTCAGGATTTGGCCTCGACGTGACTTTCCAAGGCACTCTGTGGGCGAGGGGCTGGCTCCCAGCCCTCCTGCCCGTGTCTTCCCCTTCGCATCCCTGCCACGGAGAACTGAGATGTTCTCTCTGGGAGATGGAGATGGTCTTGCCCTGTCCTCCAACCCGGCTCCCTCCCCTCTCCTTCCAGCCGGGAGGCTTCGGTCCCTCCTGCTCTTAGGAACACATCGGGCGGCGTTATGCCCGTGTTTGCCAGCCAGCCTTTGAGGCACGAAGAAAGGGCCCTCAGGCTGCTGGTTGGGACACGAGGGGTCCTGAGAGAAGTCCCTTTCCATCCCCACCATCTCAGCCTTACGTCCTATATAGGTCAGGTCCCTATATCTGTCAGCATCAATCACCCTGTGTCATGGCAGAGGCTCAGAAATGACAATGTCAAGTCCCGGGGTGCTTGGGGAGGGAGTTTCTGTCTGCTCTTCTCCCCCTCCAGCCCCGGGGGAGGCAGAGGCAAGACCCTGGTCCCCTCCTTGGTGCCACCTGGACCACGGCTCTGCTTTCCCTCCCGGTCATGCCCTAGGGGTGCCAGTGTGTGCTGGCTCAGGATGATGCTCGGTGGCACCATCTCTCCTGACCCCGACGCGTCCGGCGGCGTCAGATGGTTAAAAGGAGAGCTTTGAGTCTCCTTGGAAATGGCTGCGGGGCTGTTTTTTCCTTTTTTTTTGGTCGTAAGCCTGAAGACAAACCTGGCCCGTGACAAAGACACAAACACACTAGTACTAAAGCTTCTCTATCGTGGACTTGACAAACGGTCAGCCTTGTTCCCGGGAACTCGACAACTCTCCCTGCCTCCGAGGAGGTGGTTTTTTGTTGGTTTGGTTTTTTTTTTTTGGCCACAAAATAGTGGGACACACGGCACAGGCTGACTAACGGTGCAGGGTGCTGGTCCCTTTTACAGCATGGACTGCACAGTCCCCCCGGGGCTGCCACCAGGATGTTCTGGAGAAAGGACATCATCCATGTCCCATCCTGACCTCTTGGAGATCGCCTTCCTGGCCCCACAACAAAGCCTGTCCCCTCGTAGCCGAGCCCTGGGCTTGGGCCACAATGGATTAAACCCACCAGATCCATTTCAATGTACGTTACGGTACAGATTCCTCTCATTAATACTTTTAGTGCCCTGTAAAACAAAATCCCATCTACCGGGGAGGCACGGCAGCCTCCTCCTGAAGGATGCTCTCCCCTCTCCGGAGGGCCAGGTTGGCCAGCCAGGGAAGCTGGCTGAAGGCAAGAAGCGAATTCTGGGACAAAAATTCCTGAGAGAGATGTGGTTGGAAGAATTTGGGGGCGGTGGGGAGCCGGCTGGACCCGGCGGGGGCAGCGGGGACGCCGCGGTGGCAGCAGACGGAGGGAGCAGATGGCCTCGCGGCCGCTCGGCTGGGCTCCTCCGGCCGTATGGGCAAACCAGAGTGTCAACTCTTTCTGCTAAAGGGAAAAAAAAAAACAAACCCAACAGAACGAAACCCAGCAAAACCGAGGGCCTTTGGAGCCTGTGGCTGCACGTCAAGGTATTTCAATGTATTTCAATGCTTTCCCAGCGCCTGGTTACTGCAGCCTCACCTACAGCCTCCTGGAAAGGCTCTCCTTCTACGGGTTCCTCTGTTCCACTGAAATTAAAGGAGCTATTTTGCATTTTTTTTGGCCTCACGGCTCCACACACCCGGCCCTCTTGTTGCTGACGGAGCAAGTCGGGGCCGGGGGGAGGCTGAGTCCTTAAAAAAACCTCCTGCAGCCCCCCAAAAAGGGCAAATCCCCACCTCCTTTCGCTTTGCAGGGCGGCTGGGTTGGACACAAATACAGCTCTTTCGATTCGGTGAATCGTTGTGCTTTTAAAACCTCTGTGTGTGTGTGTGTGTGTCCCTATCCTCCGACAAGTCCCAGGAAGGTTTCTGCTCCATCTCTCTGCCCCTTGCAAATACACCCAGCCGGCACTGGAGACTCGGCTGGATTCTTTAAAGTTTGGGGTTGAGCTAATTTAAATTGTTTTTATCAAAATATTCCCGTGTGCTTTACGCCGGGAACCCCTGAAGCCTTGGCTCGGTGCTGCCTTCACTGGGAACAGCTTCTCCTACTTGTTTGCTCGGATAAAATGTCACCCATGGCAAAGGGGGGGCAGGGAGGGAGAACAGAAAACCTCCAAATTTCTAGTGCTGCTGATCAAAACCTCCTGAAACAGCTTAACCGAGACCTGCCTCGCTGCCCACGCACAGCTCTGGTGCTTCACCCTGGGTCCAGTCGTTACGTACGCTTTATGTACCAAATGTAACCAAAATTCAGCTTTTCAGCCCTTACTTTGACACTCGATGCACATTTAAATGCTAGAGGATACTGGTGGGACCTGGTCACCTGCATGGGACAAGCTCTAGGAGCATCCCCGTCCCTCTGCATCCCACTAATTCCCTGTCTCCCAAGCATCCCTGTCCCTCTGCATCCCACTAATTCCCTGTCTCCTGAGCATCCCTGTCCCTCTGCATCCCACTAATTCCCTGTCTCCTGAGCATCCCTGTCCCTCTGCATCCCACCAACTAATTCCCTCCCCCTGTCTCCAGGGACTAAAGCTCCAACACACACATAAACCCTTCCAGGGCCAGGGCGTGTGGCTTGATCCTTTCCCAGGAACCAGAGATCTGGGTGGGTGCTTCCCACTGGAGATCTTTTCTCCGAAAATCCTTCCCACTGACTCGGAAAATCCTAAGCTAAACCCAACTGCAATTAAATGCCCAGGCCCTGTGGGTCAGCCTTGCTTTGGTTCACGGGCGTAGAGCGGAGTGCGCCGGCGTTAAATGGAGCTGGGAGAGGGGCTGGGACCCGGGGAAAACAAGAGGTGGGGGTGGGATGTGGTGCGAGGAGCAGAGAGGGGGGCTCCTGGCTTTGCCGGCCGGGCAGCTCCTCCTGGGATGCTACCAGAGGCATTTTAAGGCTTGAGATGGTGAAGGGAAAAGAGGGTGGTCCCTGCAGGGGAGGGCAGAGACCCGGCGTTATTGCTGTTAGTGTCCAGCGGCACTGCGCAGTGCTAATTATAGGTTTGTAATTTAATGCTATCTAGGGGTTACTGACACAGCTGGTGGCCAAGCTGGGCTGGGAGATGGTTAGGTGGGTGAGAGACACCTTGTTCTTCTCCTGTTTGCCCCACGGTGCTCCCACTCGCATCCCCGGCTGGGGTTTTGTCCTGGATGTCCCACAAACACTGTCCCAGCAGAGCACAACCTCCCATGGGGACCCTCCTCCGCCTCTTCCCGTCCTCCCCACTGCCTCAACCTGCCTCATCTCCCTTCTGAAACTTCTGTCCCAACCCTCCTCCTGTCCTCTCCATCCCATGCCACCCCACCTACTCCTTTCCCTGCCTCCCCACGCCGTCTCTCCCAGATGGGCACAGCGAGGAAAGAGATACTGTCCCTCTCAGGCATGGCACTGGACAAAAACTCAGGCCTCCTGAGGCCTGAAAGACACCTGGCCTCCCAAGAGAGGACAACTTGTAGCTTGCCTGGAAAGGCTCCTTGTTTTCCAGGATCATGGGCTTCTTGGGGAGGCAGGGATCAGCACCTAGAGCTCTGGGTGAGGGCAGGTGGAGATGGCCACGTGTGCCCCAGCCCAGCCGCGTTTGTCCTCCCCTCTCTGCCCCCACGGCCTGCTGTGCTGGGTCCTACCTTGCCCTTTCCACAGCTCTTCCTCCCTTCTCTTCCTTGCACTTTTCTGTCCATCATTTGGCTCAAAATCAGCTCCCTGAGCCCTCCCTTGCCGCTACACGGCCAGTATAAACCATCCCTTTTCACTTTAGGTACTGGTAAAGAGATCCCTTGGCTGGAGACACCAAACCTGGAGCTGCCTCTCCTGGACGCTCACCAGGAGATGACACAGGCAAGCTACCTGCTTCTGCTTGGCCAAGGAGGCTCAGACTGCAAGGTTGGGCTTCTCAAGGGTATTTAGATGGCCGAGGTGCGACGAAGAGCTGCGAGGCTCCCGCGCACCCTGCTGTCACCCAAGCGTGGTGGTGTTTCCCAAAGCACCTCTCTGCACTCCAGGTACTCAAAAGGTCAAACCAGGCCGACAAGAAGCCAGGGCTAGAGATTTTTGGGTGCACCCCAGCGTTTTTAGGGCCAAAGTTTGGAAAGAGGTGCCAGAGGAGTATTGGTTGTGCTGAAATCAGGAGGCTGGGAGGTGCTTTGGGAAGGGTGGCATCCTCACCAGGAGGTCCTCGAGTGCGGGGTCCCCACTGGGACACCATCCCCGGGGCATCCTTGCTGCCTATGGCCCCAAGGGTCCAAGCCCAGCAGCTCCGTGGCATCCAGCGTCGGAAAGGAATTACTGAAACCACTAGACATCTTTTTTAACATTAATTTTGAAAAACTTGAGGTAAAACTGTTACTGGTAACGAACGTTTTTAGACCAAGGCTTAGTAGGTTTTGTTACTGTGTCCCTCTTACTCAGACACCAGGAGAACTCGATATGGCTGTTTCACTTGTTCAAATAGCTGTCTAGAAAATAAAGGAGAATATACAAATCCAAGCTGTGGTGGCTGCGTTCAACACCGGCCCCTCCGGCTTTGGGGTAGGAACTGGAGCCTCAAAATGATCACCTTGTATCTAGCACTTCCCAAAAGAATAGCGTGTTTGTTTTTGTTTGGTTTTTGTTTTTTTTTTTTTTTTTAAAAAAAGATAAATAACCAGGAGAATTAAAAATATCCCTTAGTTTCAAGGAGGAAAAAAAAAAAAAAGTTTTGGTTCCAAACTACACTGTGCTGATCAGTATTTTAAGGCTTTGATTTTTTTTTTTTTTCTTTTTTTAAAACTGCAGTATTTTTGTCTTTTGGCAGCTGAAATGCACTTTGTGGGAAAGGCGTTAGCTCCCTCTACAGCGCTGCGAATCGGAACGGAGGAGGAGAGCCAGGCAGCGAGGGAACGAACCAAAAATAAACCCCAAAATAAACCCAAAAAAAATCGGGGCTGGGGAGAGCAGAACTTGCTGCGAAGTTTTCTGGGCCGGGGGGAGGGATTTTACCTATTTCTTCCTCATCGTCTTCCGAGGAGGAAATAGAAAAGAGAGAGAGAGGGAGATAGAGATAGAGAGGACCTGTCCGCGGGACCGGAGGATGAGGAGGGGAGGAGAGGGCTTTAGTAGAGTCCGCAGCCCCGCAGGTTGTTGGCGATGATGACGTCCGTGACGGCGTCGAAGACGAACTGGATGTTGTTGGTGTCGGTGGCGCAGGTGATGTGCGTGTAGATCTCCTTGTTGGGGGACTTGTTCTTGCTCTCGTACTGAGCCTGGATGTAAGCCACCGCCTCCGTGAAAGAGTTGGGGCCTAGAAGAGAGCCGAGATGACAGGAAAAAAGGAAAAAAAAAAGAGTGGGTTAAAGCCAGCCCTCTCGTAACCCTCAATCCCTCGTAGGGAGGTGCTGTAGCCTGGTCGCCCCATCTCCATCCCAGGGATGGGCACTACAACCAGCCAGGGCTGCCCCAAGGGAGGAGATGCTCAGGACTGCCCCAAGGGAGGAGATGCTCTCCGACCATCACCTCAGCTGTATTTTCATTCTGTTTATAGAGAGGAAATGGAAGAGGGAACCGAGTGCTAAGCAGGCTATGGTGGGAGAGCCAGAAGAAATTCCACATAATACTGACCAAAAAAAAGAGGAAAAAACCTGCCAGGAATGCAGCGAGAGCTTGACGTGGTGCAAAAGCTCAGCTTTTTTTTTTTTCCTTTCTTAAGTTTTTTGATTAAATTTTCAGCTTTTGATGGAAAAGAGGAGCTAAAATGTCCACAAATCGAGGGCAGTTTTGGTAACCGTGCCCTCCTTTCCCTGAATCACTAAGAGAAAAGGGGATGAAAAGATCCAGCCTCTGTTACAGAGAAAAGTGGGGGTTTCTCAAACAAAATACAAAAAAAAGCTAATACCAGATGTGTCCCTCTTTAAGAGATAAGGATCATGGTACCTGCTGCTAGAGCTGCGGCTAAAATGGCACCATGGGGAGGTTCTTGTTTGGACGTGCAGAGATGTCTGTGCCCAACCTTACTAATCATCAGGTTTTGAGTTAAAAAAAAGCCTCAGAGCAGCTGCGCAGAAGAGCAGACCCTTTCTCAGGTGGGCAGCCTTGGTATTGCTCACACACACAGCTCCTGCCCGGGTCTGATAACCCCGGTTTCTCTGGCTGGCCTGGAGGGCTCTACGTTGGTAGAGCTCTCTTGGATCTCCACGATGCTTTACTGGTGGGAAATGCTGTTATCTGCTGGAGAGAAGCTCACGGGGGCTTGAGATTTGCCGTGGCTGAAGGCAGCTGATCTGGGAAATGACTTGCACTCACGTGTGTACGTGCATCGCTAGTGGGAGACACAAACCCATGAAGACCATCAGACTTGAGAACGTGGTTGAAGACCAGACTTGAGAACATGGTTGAAGACAAGACAAGGAAATTGTTTTCTGGGTGCAGTTATTTGAGTGAAGACCTCTGTAAAGAGCCTGGGAAGGGATCCACGTGCTGTGCGCCAGCAGGAGGGTATTTTATGAAAGGGAACTTGATGGTTCAAAGGCATGAGGATTTAGATGCTGGATTCCTTCTGGGAGAGCAGGGAGTCACTGACACCAGCTTGGTTTAAAACACGCCCTGGACTCTGCTGCTGCCTCGCTACGTATTGTGGATTAGCTAAAAGCATGAGTGAATTAAGGGGATGGAAGCAGTCAGTGCTCCAGCATACGGCAAGCAAATTAGTGGATGCCATCTTCTAATAATTCTCTGCCAGCAGAACCAGTGGCCATCAGAAACTTCATTTTATTAAAAGCATTTTGTGGAACGGGCTTGAGACGTTGAAAGTCCTCTCGATTGATTTGCAGGCTTTCACCAAATCATGCTTTTTAACTTCAGGGCAACTTTCTAATAACGCTGCTTTTTTTTTTTTTTTTTTTTTTTCACGAGGCCATGAGGGCTTCATCCCCCGAGCCCTGGCCAGCAAAGCAGGGGCCAGCAACCTTAAGTTGCTTGGGTCTAAAGTCTGGCTTAATGCTAGCAGGAGCTAACTGCCAACTTTTAATGGCAGTGGTGACGTGTTCTTCACTTCTGATGACCGTGGGATCGGTGGAAGGACCTCCAGCCCTCTCCGATGGCACGAGAGAGAAGAGAGCCCTGTGGGGAGGGTCCCTGGCGTTGTGATAGCTCCCATCTTCCAGAAAAGCACCTTGAAGGAATTTAGGGCATCGTTGGGGTCTTCTGAGGTACAGGGAGGACTGGTTTGGTTCACCTGGGGCTGGAGTGCTCCAGAAACAAGCTATGTTTGCTTTCCTCTACACAGTCAGCTAAGAGCTCGGCTATGTCTGTAGGAGGGTTGGACTCCTCTCTCGGGCTGGGACAGTTTGGGAAGGACAAGTTATATCTAAACCGACATCCCTTCCTTTTCCAGTCCCTCTGCCATCAGGGATCCGTAAGGATGTTATCTCAGAGTGGGGTTACCGGGAGACCTCAGTGAAGATCCACAAAACCAGGTCCACAAAATGCCATCAGGAAGGAGTGAAAGGTGCAGGTTTGCTCCCTGGAGAAAAGGGAAAAAGAAAGATGGCAAGATAAAAATCTTCTGGCATATAGAGGTGCTGCTACAAAGAGGATGGTGATGAGCTGCTCCACCAGCCATCCAAGAGATGGCAAGCAGCAATCTAATTTGCCACCATCGAAATTTGGGCTTGGCACTAGAGTGAGGTTTCAACTGTACAGATGGTGAAATTTCCATGATTAGACCTTTTTTTCAGACAAACGCGGTCAGGAAGGTGTTGGTCCTGCCTGGACCAAACAGTTGAGTGGAGGGCTGAAATGCGTTGGTAGTGACAAACATCCAGCCCTCGCCCGGAGAGGAAGCCTGCAGATGTTCTTCTGAATTCAGAGGGAGCCACTCAGCTCCATGGTCACAGACCGTTCAGCCCAAAGCAGCGATGATGGATCGCCTTTCCCTACTCACAGTGAAAAATCAAGTGCTTGGAGATAGGAAGCTCTGGTTAATAATGTGTTGGCCTGCCCAGAAATGTGACACTCTTGGTACTCCCGGTTCACAACTACGTTTCCCGACAAAGAGATCTGCTTCTCTGCCTGTCGGCTTGATTCATCTGGATGTCTCCGGTGAGCTTAAATAATTCATGACGATAAAAGTTTATTTTTGTGCTGTCTCGGAATGGTAATGAGGGTTTGGGGAAGCTGGCGAGATGCAGCTGCAGCCTTCGCATGGGTGATGGATTCTCATCGTTAGCAGGTCAGATGACAGGCAGCCAGCAGAAGGGAGAGCTTCTCCCATGCTGTGCTCTTCTTGCCGTGGCTCTCCTCTGTCTGCGAGGTGTGGGTGGCCAGCACACGAGAAAACAAAGTGCCTTGTTTTCTATCTGCATTTAACTGGAAGTGTTTCCACGTCCAGACGCTTGATGCCAACCGACCTGAGGGCGAAAACTAGGGACCTCCTAAACTGACGTGATAAAAATCGCCAGCCTGAGCTGTGGGACCTGCTGTCTGCACGCTGGAGGGCTTGATCCCGCAGCCCCTCGGTGCCTGGCGGGGAATAGCGCCCCAAGAACCTCAGAGGGATCCTTCTTGTGGTCAACCAGGACCCACGGGAGGAACGTGATGGGTTACGAAAGAGGAAAGCTGGAACCCAGCTGAGGACAGCCTGACAAACCCCGTGCGTTGGTCTCCCGGAGACCAATTACCCGTTTGTGATGGTTAAGTGATGGGGTGATCCCAGGGCATTTATTGATACGAAACTTGCTGGGATGGGGGCTCTAGCTATGCTTCTTTAGCCCCCCCAGCATCGCTCCGTCATCCCTTGCCTACACACCCCTGCCTCCTCATTACCTGTGTACTCAGGAAAGCAGATAGTCAGGGGGGATTTCTTAATTTTCTCCTCAAATATGTCCTTCTTGTTTAGAAAGAGGATGATAGACGTGTCTGTGAACCACTTGTTGTTGCAGATGCTGTCAAAAAGCTTCAGTGACTCGTGCATGCGGTTCTGCAACAGAAAGGAGAGATGGCATCAGGGCACAGGCAGCGACGCGGGGACGTTCAACACGTAGGGAAATCTAAAAACAACTAAATTAAGGAGGAAAACACAAAAAAAAATAATGAAAAGCTACAATATACATAATAAATTTATGTATATATACAGCTGAACGTATACGTACACAGATGCGGTCCCTATAACACTTGACATACAGTTAGTGACCTCAGGGCATTTAACTATGCAGAGCTGTTCTGATTTTTGCATAGCATATAATTTACAGGACCCCAGCTCACAGAAATCGTCATGCACCATGCATGGATGGGGAGTTACTTTTGCCCTTTGATCAGGTTCACGTGTCGGTGTAGCTCATGCAGATTTTCTGAAAAGTTTTCATTAATTCTTTTAATTTTTTATTTATTTTTTTTTTTTTCTTTACTTTCTCAAGTGTGTGCGGCACACGACTGGTTGGATACATTAACCAAGGACTGGTAGATCCTTGAATTAATCTAGAGTTGGAAGCAGACATCAAGGTGACATAATTTTGGAAATGACCTTGCCGTGACCTTTGCCTGGTTTTTGTTATTTTGTTTAGTGGTGTTGACCGTTGTTGGGCTTTTAATTTTTTTAATTTTTTTTTCCTTTTTTTTTGTTTTTTAGTTCTCTTGGAAGATGGCTCAACAGAAAGCGTCTGGCAGAGAGGAAAAAATGGTGAAAATGGAAGAGGAAAATAGTATAAAAAGGGGAAAAAAAGTAAGGAAGGGCATCTAAGAACAACCAGACTAGAAGTCAGGCAGCTACCACGGATGTTAGCTCATGCCTCTAGAAGAACATTAGCTCCTCGCCAGCAGAAGAGCCGTAAGTGAGAAGTTTGGTTATAGGTCATGCAAAAAAAAAGAAAAAAAAAACCAAGACGGGAAAAGGAGAGAGATAAGAGGAGTGGGAAAAAAAAAAAAAAAAGCACTCAAACCAGTTAGAGAGTCACAAAGTCCCCCCACATGGTTTTATGGTGGTGGAAAGAGCTCACGGCAAAGTCAACCAAGCGTCATGTTCCCTCCTGCTGCTTTCAACTCTCAACTTGGCTTTTTAATTTTTTTTTTTTTTTTTTTTTTTTTTCTTTTCTCGGTTCAAGAGAAGCTTCATACCTGCCGAATTTGGTTGGTCTCTCAAATGCTCATTTTTTGGCCTTTGTTTGGCCTTTGTAAGGCCAGCCGGGCGAGGAAAAGCTTGTGGAGGCGCCGAGGCGGGCGACGTTTGGGGCGCGGGGCCGTCTCTCCAGCCGGGAGCCGGGCAGCGCGGAGGGCAGGCGCCGAGAGGATGAAGCACAACCCCCTTGTGGGGGAAGAACCGGGTCCCCCGGGAAGTCGGGGGGTGTGTGTGTTTGTGGGGGTTGTTATCAAAGTGCAAGGAGCGTGGGGGAGCCGGCTCCTCGGCTTTTCCCGGCGGCATCTCCTCGGGACAGCGCTTCCCAAACCCGCTTAGTGCACACGCCGGAGAGGTTACAGCGACCGCCGCAGAGATGCTAAGAGAGAAGGAGGCTGGGCTTTTTTTGGGGGGTGTGTGTGGGTGTGGGTGTGTGTGTCCCCAACCCCACCAGATTTGGAAATTGGGAGAGGTGGAGGAGGCAGCCGGGCGAGTTTCAGCCCTCTCCCGCTCCGTTCCGCGCCGGCAGCGTCCCTCAGCCCAGCGCTTTATGGGTCAACGCTTTCCTTCTCATCCTCCTGAGATGTCTCCTTTAGGTAAAAGCGGCTCCGTGGATGAAGGAAACGGCCGATCCGACCCGGGGTGGAACAAAACGGGCACGGTTTGCCGTGCCGTACACCATGAGGCTTGGCTGCCAGCCTGGAAACGACCCGGCATCATCCCACCGCGCGTGGGACACAGGCGGGGCGAGCAGGTACAAATTGGGGAAAAAAAAATATAAAATAATACATTGACTTATTAGGTCTTGGTGGCAAGACGTTCCCTCCTCTGGACCATCCCGTGTTCTTTCTGTGTGTGTGTGTGTGTGTGTGTGTGCACGGGGGTTTTTGCCACCCCCGGTTTGCACCAGCCGGTGCAAGCTCCTCTCTGCCACTTGTGGTGTCAAAATCATAAGCGTGTAGAGACCTGCAAAGGTTTTGTCCAGGAGGTCCTGGGCTACCCAGAACCTTTGGGAGGAGAGAAGAAAGCAGAGGGCAGTCGACGGGGGTGTGTGTGTGGGGAGGGGAACAGAAAGCAAATATAATTAACTGTTTTTTTTCCAAGCAGGTTTCCCCCACAGAACATTCGGAACGACATTTTCCTCGCCCTTGCGGATTTAAAATAAAATAAAAAAAAAACAGACGGGGGGGAAACGTGGGGTTGCTGCTCACGGGTTGAAGCAGTACCTCCTCTGCAGCCACCAGCCAGCCTGGGGGACACACTGTACTTACCACCCGGCCCCTCGCCAGCCCCACGCCATGCCACGCAGCCCCCCCACGGCCGGCGACCGCCCCTCGTGGCACGGGCAGCCCACGGGTGGCAGAAGGGGGGGGTTTTGGTTTAAGAAATAGAGGCTGAGGAGGACTTTTCCCGAGCTGGGCTTCGCGGCCGGGTGAAGCTGAGTTTCCCACGGCCGCCAGGCTAGGTAAGGATGCTACAGAAATCCTCCTGCTTGCCCTTACGCGCTGCCATTAATTTTGCGTTAAATACCTGTTAGGAAATGAGAGCGTTTTCCCAAGAAACAGTGACTCTTAGCATCCGGTCGTAACCAGAATATAACACATCCAGCACAAGCCAAGTACGTCCCCGTAGAAAATGAGAGTTGTGATAAAAATCCTCAAATTCCAGAAACAGGTTTCGACGCTTCCTAAAGCCACCTGACCCGGCTTTCTCACCTCTACATGTTGATTATTCCCCCCACCCCCAGCCCCAGCTTTGCCAATTAGCTGAGCAAATATAACCACGGCTCTGCCCACTCCTCCTTATTCTCCTGGGAAAGGTTCTGGTCTTAAAAATCCACCTTTTCCTCCCCCATCACTGAAGAGAAGACGACACGCCGGGGCGAAGGCGCAGAGCAGTATCCCGGTGAGCAGGGAGGGATGCTCCTGGTGCCGTGTGGGAAATGCTGTCGCATCCCAGGAGGGCTCCCGGGAGGGGAACACCTTGCTTCCCCCCTTCCCTTCCCCTTCCCAACCGTTATTAGCTTAATAGGTCTTTGCAGGAGACCTTTGGCAGCTCAGGCAGGTCTGGGCGGAGGACGGGGAACCTGTCTCTGGGTACCACCTGTAAAAGGACAGGCTGCTGCGAAAGGGGGGGTTGAAGCACCCAATTAATCCCCCTCCTGCCAGTAAATCCACCGTGAAAGACCCTTTTCATCCCTTAAAGCTTCCCCAGGTCCCCCCCAACCTCCGAGGAGCACCCGTGCTGCTGCGATGGGGCAGACGTGCCCGCTCTGCTAGGAGGCATTAAAGATTACACTTCTCATGCTTTTACAGGTATACCTTGATAGGTATATTATATAGGTTATACTTTTACATAGAGTGATATAAATTCACCTGCTTTTGGACCCATTGTGCTGCTTTCTCCTACTTCACGCTGGGTCTAGCGTTAAGGGAAGGGCTTCTTAATGCCACTTCCTATTGCAAAATCATCATTTTCAACCCCTTCTGCCTGCAAGTGCTTTCTACCCCCAGGAGGGAAGCGGCCACCCCAGCCACGGCACGGGGGAATAACCCCTCAGCCCCACACACTGAAACTCCAGTGAACTGCTCCTGAGCAGGGCAAGAGGCAGAATTGCTTGTAGGAGAGTTCAGATGTCGCCGCGCAGCCCGGTCCCCATCGCCGGTGTCAGGGGCAGGCAGCTTTCTGCTGAGCAGGAGGGAGAAAGGATGCTGAGGTCAAAACCCTGCCCAGGCAGAAACATGCTCATAAAACCTTTTTTTTTTGTTTTTTTCACCAGAGCCTGAGAGAAGACCCGGTCATTCCCACAACATACAGTCCATTCAATCTTTTTTTGTTTTCCTTGGTGTCATGCCAACTGCAAGGACGCTGATGGTCACCCTAAGCACACGAACTCTGTATTCCCCCCACTCCCCCTCCCGTTTCCTACGATGCCCGAGCCACTTCCACTTGCTTTGTCCCTCCTGAGGCAATTTCTGAGCGCCGCAATTCAATTTTCCTTGCCCAATGGCAGCAGAGAGAGCACGCTAACCAGGTCACGCAACGGAATGGGAACCAACAGGCCAACACTAATGCACACCAAGGGTCACCAGCACCTTCAACCCACCCCGTGCTCAGCAACGGGGACACGGACAATACTTGCACGTCTTGGCTGGATGGGGATGACCTAAATATCTCCGTTTCAGAGGCAGCAATGTGCACCAGAAACATCTCCCTCTCTTGCCCACGATTCCTTAGAATTTGCAAGGGAAATAAACCAAAGAGGATAGTCTCAGTTCCTGTGACAGGTCCATGTGGATAGTCCATACTGGACTGTCTGTTTTCTCAATGCCATTAGGAATTCCATTTAGAAGGAACAATGCAAATCTGCCTTCGTTAATCATCTCCTCCAATTTTTACTAATGAATATGACTGCTGCCCCCTCTTCTCCCAGATTACAGGCCTCAGGCTTTTCCTCCTGTAACCTCAGCTTAGGAGACATAAAGATAAGTCACAAATGAGATGAAATAGCCTCGTCATGCAAAACTGTCGTCCACGGCTCTGCTCAGTCAGGTGAAGCAAAATTCCCACCGTGTACAAACACGGCACCTCCTTGGGGTGGAAGCAGTTTAGATCCTCCAACAGGGGTGTAAAAAAGGGCCGTGGGGCAATGGGAGAGGCTGGATACAACAGCACCAGGGTCTTTATGGGTCTACGGGCCCAGAAATCACAGATGCAGAAAGTTTTCTCTGTGTTATTTACGTCTTTCTGATCTGGATATAGAGAAGTGCTAGTCTGCCTTGGCTCCCTCCTGCAGCGTGGCTCTTTGTGGCAGGGAATTGGAAAGAAAATACATCCCTCATTAAAGGCTACCTGCTCTCAGGGAGTGATGGCTCTGCACACAACAGCCGACTTTTTAGCTGCCACGGGAGGAGGATGAGTGCTCTGTTTTTTAAAACAAAGAGCACAATAAACCACAAAAGAACCTTACAGGTGTAGAGCTGTGCCTTAATTTTAAGGGCAGGGACAGGTCAGGACGGTGTTTCACCCAGCCTGGTTTAACCAGCTCTTTGCTGAGTCTCTTTTGGAAGGATTCACAGTAAACCTGTCCTTCCTCAGCTTTTTTTTTGCAGTGAGATGAGCTGACCCTACAGCTGCACTGCTCCCAGCAACCTCCCTGGGCTTAACAAGGTGAGTCCCAGCTCTGTGGTAAAGGCTGAGTTTATCTGAGCTGCAGCTGCACCTGCCCGAAATTTGGTTTGACTTAGAGACGTGCAAAAAGCCCCTGTGAAATCACAGAATGGATTGGGTTGGAAGGGACCTTAAAGACCATCCAGTCTTACCCCCCTGCCCTGGGCAGGGACACCTCCCACCACACCAGCTTGCTCCAAGCCCCCTCCAACCTGGCCTTGAACCCCTCCAGGGATGGGGCAGCCACAGCTTCTCTGGCCAACCTGGGCCAGGCTCTCACCACCCTCACACCAAACAAGTTCTTCCCCACATCTCAGCTCCATCTCCCCTCTTGCAGTGTCAAACCCTTCCCCCTCCTCCTAGGGCTCCCCTCCCTCATCCAGAGTCCCTCCCCAGCTTTCCTGGAGCCCCCCTTCTTTAGGGACTGGAAGGGGCTCCAAGGTCTCCCCGGAGCCTTCTCTTCTCCAGGCTGAACCCCCCAACTCTCTCAGCCTGTCCTCCCAGCAGAGGGGCTCCAGCCCTCCCAGCATCTCCGTGACCTCCTCTGGCCCCGCTCCAACAGCTCCATGTTCTTCTGCTGTTGGGGGCTCTAGTGATTATTGCCAACCAGGTGCCCATCGCAGGAGAGAAAGCTGTCCCCATTCTGCACCCAGCTTTGCAAGCGGGTTTTTTTGGGCCTCTGAGATGCTCTTTCCCTCTCAGGGCTCCACGCCAGCCATGAAAGCTCTACAAGTCCTTTCATACTCACAGGGACATCTGTACGGCCCCCAACCCTTCGGTGGCTGGAAGTGCCCGGGCCGTAGTAAGCAACTGTACAGAAAATGAAGATGGAGGGGCAGCCTCCAGCTCCCTCTCTCTCAGCTGCCTCCTCTTTGTGTTTTCTAAGTGAGAAGCAATAAAAGCAGATTTACGTCATTAAAGCCAGCAGATGTGAGGGATGCAGACAGACGGGCGAATCAGCTGACTGAAGAGATGCTGCTTTTTACTGCTGGGTTTTTGGAGAGGCACCACGTTAGCAGGGAGGAGACTGAACCCTTGGGGGTCGAGCTGGGAGAGGCCCAGAGTCCGTTCGTGCTGGGGGGCATAAAATAGGGCGGACAAGATCCGACACCGCCATTTTTTCCCTATTTTCCTTGGCCTCGCTCGGGGTTGTTTTCGTATCCTTCTTTATCATCTCCTGGGGGCCTTTCTCCCTGCCCGGCCGCAGAGCTCGATGGCCTTCAGCTGATGGCTGGGGTTTTTCACCTCACGTCAGGAGGTTTCGGCTCCTTCCCAGTAAATCCTACCGGGTGAGCATCCTTGAGCTTATCAGGTCAGAGGGAGGTGACAACTGAGGATTATAAATAAGCGGGCATGAGAGGTGTTTCAGTCTGGAGGGACAAGCCGTGATGTTAACATCGCCCTGAATTCTGGCATCAATACAGAATCACAGAATGATATGGACGGGACCTCTGGAGATCATCTAGTCCAAACCCCTGCCAAAGCAGGTCCACCCACAGCAGGTCCCACAGGAATGTGTCCAGGTGGGGTTGGAATGTCTCCAGAGAAGGGGACTCCACCACCTCCCTGGGCAGCCTCTGCCAGGGCTCTGCCACCCTCACAGGAAAGAACTTCCTCCTCATGTTTAGGTGCAACTTCTTATATTCAAGTTTGGGCCTTTTTCCTCTTGTCCTGTCCCTGGGCACCACTGAAAAAAGACCGGCCCCGTCCTCTTGACACCCTCCCTTTAAGTATTGATAAGCATTGATCAGATCCCCCCTCAGCTTTCTCTTCTCCAGACTAAAAAGACCCAAGTCCCTCAGCCTCTCCTCGGAAGGGAGATGCTCCAGGCCCCTCATCATCTTTGTAGCCCTCTGCTGTCCCCTCTCCAGCAGTTCCCTGTCCTTCTGGAACTGGGGAGCCCAGAACTGGTCCCAGTGCTCCAGGTGGGGCCTCCCCAGGGCAGAGCAGAGGGGCAGGATGACCTCCCTCCACCTGCTGGTCCCACTCTTCCTGATGCCCCCCAGGATGCCATTGGCCTTCTTGGCCACAAGGGCACATTGTTGGCTCATGGTCATCCTATTGTCCACCAGGACTCCCAGGTCTTTCTCCTCAGAGGTGCTCTCCACCACCGGCCGTGGGCACCGGCCTCCCATCAACCGCAGAGTGTTTATTGTCCCCATCGGGGAACTGAGAGAAGGAGCTCCCACCCACTGACTGAAGGGCACCAGGGGCTCTCAGGGGTCCTTGGGGAGCTCTGCCTTCCTACGGGGGGCCGTGCCACCCTCCCCTCGTGGGCACAGCTTCGGGTGCTTCATCCCCATCGTTGCCCAGTCCCGTGACTTTACGGGCAAGCGTGACGGTGTTTCCTGCATTTCTTTTTTCTTTCCTTCCCTTTTCTTCTCTCTTAAAGCCTCACCCCCTCAAGGCTGGATACGAGATGGACTATTTGCTTAAGGAAATTAGAAAGGCCTTTCCAGCTCTCCTGTTCACAGACAAAAGGCTTTAAAGTATAAGCCGGCGGGCTTAGGAAGCAGCAGATAAAAGCAATTTTCCAACGGTTGTCTTAATATATATTGAAAAACGGGGGCTTTTTAGCTAAGCTCATGATTGGGTGGGGATTTGACTCCCGACCTGAAACACCTGAGGGTGGGGATGCTGCGCTGCTCCCCCTCTTCCAGAAGTGTGTGTGTGTGTGCACGGGCTGGAGCCCCGGGAGAGGGCAAGAGGAATGGCGTGGCAGTGGCCCCACACCTCCAGTGGTCACCCCAATGATTTCCAGGCTCTCTTGTGCCGTGGGGCCTGTTGAATCCCCCCCTGGGCAGGGGCAGGACCAAGGATGGGGTGACCGACGGAGGAATCACTCCCCTCTTGTGCTCCGGGGAGGGAGCATCAGGATGGGAAACCTGGAGAGGCTGGTGGTCGTGAAAACCTGATGGAGGGGGGGTGGAAAGAGAGGAGACTGCATCCCGAGAGCGTGGAGCTAATCTGCTTTCTGGGACAGGACCCTGGAGGGGAGCAGCTCCCCGTCACGCCGGTGCCACCGCCGTCTGCGCACCCACGTGGGGGAGAGACGGCTTGCTCCGCGCCGGAAGCCTGGCTAGCAAGAAATTCCCACGTTCCTGCCATTCTTTGCCATTTAAGGATTTCAAAGGGGTGGCAAATACGTCAGGAGAAGACGTTATCTCCTCCCGGAGTCGCAGGCGGTGCCAGACCTGAAGGCGGCGGGGCGAGGAAGAGCACGGCGGGGCGAGGAAGAGCGCGGCAGGACCACGGGGGGGCTTCGGGGAGGGATGAGGGGGCTACCAGCCCCCGGTGACCCACCGGCGGGATGCTGGCAGGAAGCAGGAATGACCCCATCTGGGCAGGAGATTGCCAGGAGCTGCGCCCGTCCCCTGGGGTGGGAAGGAGGTTGGGGCGAAAGGCAGGAGGCCACGGTGATGGGCGAGCTGTGCAGGGTGCCAAAGGGCAGAGCTTGGTGGGAGATGGTGGAGGGGGGGAGCAGGGAAAGAAATAAATTCAACGGAACACATACACGCACACAAAAAAAAACCCAACCCCACCCCACCAGCCCAACCCCAAGCCTTGGTCGCTCCCAAAAAGTCTGGCGGTGTCCCCTCCTCCAGGCAGTGTGACCTGCTGCCCGGCTCCTACCCTCTCGGGTGGGAGCTTTGCCCAAAAGTGGGACAGCCCGTGGGCCATTAAATAGCAATTTATTTAGTCGAGACGTCAAGATTTTACTAATCCCCCAGGGCAAAGAGGGGACACGGCAATGACAAATGGCAGCAGGTACTTTGTCCCCAAAGAATGAACTAACTCCCTAACTTCTCTGCTCCTCCTTGCAGGGTCATTTCCTGGGGCTCTTCAGACAGACCTTAGAGAGATTTTTTTGGGAGGATTAGGAGAGGGGAAGTGACAACACTATCCCACCAGTTTCTGCCTGCAAGATCCGTATCTCAGGAGGTGCTGAGCTTTCAGAGGAGCTGGCTGCAGAGCTTGCTGTTTCAGATGGAAAGGGGGCGAGCAAAGCGTCAGAGCTCCACTTCGGCTGGTGAAACCCTTCCTAGATGTCCCCACCTCGCTGGGGGCTGCCACAAGCTCCGCTTTAAAGCCCAGCTCTGTAGCTTCTCCTCTGCATGGAAGAACTTCAGTGGGGGGTGTGTGTGTGATGGCATCCCAGATACCTTCACACAGACCGAGAGGGGATATAGTCCTTCAGAAACCAGGTGTTCACAAGGTACAGGACCTCCTGCTTTTCCTTCTTCTTCATTTCATTTAGAGTTCACCCGAGCTCCAGCCAGGAGATGCCTTTTTGAGACAGTTCCCCCTTTCCCCGACGACTTGCATGTGTGGCTTGGAAAGGGTGAAAGGAAGAGCCTGGCTCTGGGACCGAGCTTCTGGGCTAAGGGGACTTCTGGGACCAAGCCCGGGTTCCAGGCTGTCCCCCAGGAGAGAGGGGTCTGGTGGAGCTCTCCTCTGCGCTGGTGGCTGAGGAGGGGCAAGAGGGGTGGGCACGACAACCAGTGGCAACGTCTTATGATGGGGCTGTGTCCTGCAGACCTTGGCTCCCACTGCTTGTGAGCGAGCTTTCTGGTGAGGAAAAAGAGTCCTCACACTCTCCCGGCAGCGTTTGGTGGGATGGGAAGGTGGGCACTGCTTAAAACCCACCTTCACCATGCCACGACGTGGTCTGCATCCTGCTTTGGGCCAACAGAGGCAGACCCTGGAGACATTGCACCAGGTCTCCAGGTGGATGAAGACCTGGGGTGAGACGCTGATTACGAAGACAACGTCTTCCCTGTTGTCCCCTTCCTCCAGCTCACCCACAGCCCTCGCTGCAGCTGTGGAAGGAGAGCGATTCCCTAATTTATGAGGATAACAACGAAGCCTGAGTGCCCTGCCAAGCCCTGCCAGACTCCAGCAAGATGATGCTCAGCCCGTCCCCAACCCTTCCACCTCACACCGACCAGACACAGCCCCATCCAGACCTGGCACCAGCAGATGTGGCAGAGCTGCTCCTTGAACATTTCCATAGGATCATAGAATGGTTAGAGTTGGAAGGGACCTTAAAGATCATTGAGTTCCAACCCCCCTGCCCTGGGCAGGGACACCTCCCACCACACCAGGTTGCTCAAAGCCCCCTCCAGCCTGGCCCTGAGCACCTCCAGGGATGGGGCATCCACAGCTTCTCTGGGCAACCTGTTCTGGTGCGTCACCAGCCTCGCAGGAATGAATTTCTTTCTGGTATCTAATCTATCTTTTTCTCCTGGGAAACGTATTTGCATCTCATTTGTGGGAAGGGAGCAAGGCTGGCAATTCCAGTCACCCAGTCTGGCCTTTATGAGCTGCTTTGTTTCGCTTATCGTAGGGGGAACTTAATTATTCAAAGCTGGTGGGCATATTTACTTACAGGGGTAAATTAAACCATAAATTCAGGCAAATGTAGCTACATCTCCGCTCGTGATGTATTTTTCCCTTTCCGCTCTATCGCTGCTTGGGCTCCAAGACACAAAGGTGGGTTGTTCAATAAACAGCATCAACGCTGGTCATCCCAATTAATTGGATTGTTCCATTTATGCTGCTCCTCCACCCAATTAAATGCAAGGGAGCGCAAGTGACAGGCACGAGAAAGACGGGCGCGCAGAAGACCATATTCTGATGCAAAAGCTGTGATGAGAAAATGGAACCTACACACCTGATGGGAATATTAATGTGAAACCTTGACCTATAATTTTTCTTTCTTCAGTTGCAGAGAGCCAGCAACGATTGCAGCTCATTAAACCAGACCGTGCCCTGACAGCCGCGCGCGATGCCCACGTCCTGCAAGAACCATCATCTAAACGTTTGCCCTGCTGGCTTTGCCGTTGGGATGATGGGACCTGTGGGATGTTGGCATCACCACAGCGCTGCGTGCTCCCGCGTGGCTTGGAACGGGAGCCTGCAGCCAACCCTAAAGACCCCTTTTGCCTTTTTAAACCCAGCGCCACGAGAGAAAGAGAGAGGTGAGTGTGTGTGTGTGGGGGGAACCAAAAGACAAACCCCAAAGGGCCGGTTTGGATTAAACCTCTGGAGTTCACCGGGACCATCCCCCTGTTTGAAGCAGGGCCAACTTCAAAGTCGAATTCCATTTGCAAGTTATCTCAGGTGGCTCAGTGCTGAGTATTGCCAAGGACGGAGATTTCACAGCCTCTCTCTGCAGCCCCTTCCAATGCTGCCTTCTCAGGGCTGGGTCTGGAAGCCGTTCACCACATCACAACAACATCTGGCCTTACTTTCCTGACTCTTTTCTCGATGCAAAGTGTGTGTGTGTGTGCATTGGCAGCAGGAGACGCAGGGAGTATCAGCAGAGAAGGTGACACCATCACGCAAAGACAATTCTTTTGCAAGGAAAAGAGGTGAGAAACGGGTCCCACGCGAGGCAGGGCGAGCAGGAAGGCACTGTGGTATTTTACTCTGGTGCTGCTTTTCTATAAGCCCCTGCCAGAGGAGATCTTGACGACAGAGTGACCAAAGCATGGTCCAGTTTGGGTATTCGGCATGGACCTGAGATGTCAGCTTTTGCATCTCTGTTTCTCCACAGCACAGCGAGGTCTGAATCCCTCTCCGGAGGCACCTCTTCCCTCCCTTCTCTCCCTACGGAGAAAGCCAAAGGCAACAAGCTTCCTACCCCCCGACACCTCTGAGACGTGTGAAGACGGATGGGTTGAACGCAGGCCTAAAATATTTTACATTTTCACGGTGGTTTCACAGCCCTGGCATTACCCAACGATCTCTGGGTGTACTTGGAAGCAGGAGGAGAATAACTCCAGGAAGGATTCTGGCTTTTTTTTCTGTCTGTGTACTTGCAAACTGCCTCTGCCTACACATCTTGAAGGGCCTGTGCCTCTTTGGATAGACACAGGCTGCTCCTGTGGATGCTCCTCTACTCCTTTCCCCCCCTCTCCCCGCACCTTTCTCCACCCCGGTGAATTTTGGGGGCCGTTCAAAGCACCTCCCTGTCCATCCCTGGGAGGTTAAGATCAAACCTGCCCTATGTGCTGGACTCCACTGCCCAGGCTAGCCAGGATCTGGAGGCTAGGAAACACGAGACCCTTTTAAAATCTGAACAAAAGTAGGAGATTAAGGAAACCAGCTGGAAACCTCTATTTTGCTGATTTTGAAAGCAAAATGTGGGTCGCAGATGTGCTTCCACAGACAGAGACCGGCTGGAGAAGAAAAAGACATCAGCAGCGCCCAGAGTCTTTGATGATCAGAGGTAGATTTAGCTCCCAGGCACGGAGACGAGAAAGGAAGAGGAGACAAAGTAGGAATAAAAACATCATCAGGAGATTAGGAATGTGGAACTCAACCCGCCCGTAAATTTGCCTGAAGGAACGATGGAAAAATGGGAGTCATGAAAAAAGATGAAACCAACTGCTCCACCTTACTCCCTTCCCTCCTCTTGCTGTCCTTATTGTTTGACTTCTTGCAAAGTCCAAAACGCAGGAGGCCCCTTGAAGAACCTCCCCTCTTCCTCGGGCATGGTTTGGGGTTTTTTTTTTCTTGGAAAAGCGCTGTTTTCTGCTGTTCCTTTGTGGTGGCTATGAGACCCTTGCTCAGGACAGGTTGACTTCAGAGCCAAAAGAAGCAAAGCCATGCAGGGAAGCCCCCAGCATCGGGCAGGCACGCAGGGGAGAGAAGAAACCAACACGCTCCTGCCCATCTCCAACAGGAGAGGAGAGCTGCTACGTGCTTCTTGTTTAGGCTAATAAAAAAGATTCCGCCTATTTTCAGTGAGGTTAACGACGGGCTAATTAAGAGCCACCCTGCAGGCTGTTGATTAGCCCGGGACGTGGTCTCTCCCGGGGGTCCTAACAGAAGGTCTGTGGTTTGAGCCAGTCAAAAAAAGCTCAAGGCAAAGCACTGGAAGAGCCACGTGGGACAACAACTGTGAGAAAGAAGCCCAAGTGGTGGTTCCTTAGAAATAGCCAGGCAGCGGAGAGGGGCTTCTGAAAAAACCCATTCAGGGGGGGCTTCTGGGGGCTAGGGGAAGTGCCTGGACCACTCCTGAAGGTCCCACCTGTGCTGGCCACATAAGGACCTGGTCGCCGGGTGCCCTGGGGCTTTGCGACACGTGCCATGGCTTGCAGACTCTGACTCCTGCAGAGAAACTCCCTCCTGCCAGCAAAACACCAGCCCCTACGGCTTAACAGCAAGAGAAGAATGAAATAGGAGCGATGGCAGCACAGTTCACTGCCCGTCCCTGTCTTTCAAACTTTGGGGAACTTCAGCTTCAGTTCTCGTCCGGAATTTATTTTCCTCAACCCTAGCAAAACCCACATTTTGTAGTTGCTAGTGTTTTAAACCCAATATCGGTGTCAATAAAGATAAGGCCTTTCCCAGAGGAGGGAAAAAAAATAGAAAACCGCCTCAAATCTTTCGCTCATGCAGAAGAAAACAACCCCAAAGCATTGAAGGATTAAATGAAAAATATGCCTCTTTTCACTGGGTGTCCACTGGGCGTGAATAAGTGCCAACTGAGCTCTCACTTGCATCACCATCTGGTGCGATGGCACCAGGGCCTTGAGGTGCAGCAGGACGTGCTACAGTGCCTTCTCCTGTGACAGCATCTCTGCTCCTGGCCACGGAGCCACCAGAGGCTCCCAAACGGCAGCAGGTCCCTAAACGCCAAGGACTCTGTCATCTTCAGCTTGGCCATCTGACCCTAGCCCAGAGGGACCAAGCGTCCAGCCCCTGCACCACTCACAGCGTGGCCAAGGAGAGAGGCAGCACAGGGCATCCTGCATCCCTCTCCGGATGCAAGAGATTTTTGTCAAAGACACCCAAATCCATTTTTTAATTTTTTTTTTTTAATTTATTTTTTTTGGAATGATATTGCTGTGAATTACCAGGGCACGGAGCCTCTTCGCCTCGGAAACCTCTCATGGTTTCAGAGCTCTGGCTGATGAATCGCCCAGCAGCTGGTCACATCGGGAGGGCTACGCTTATTATTTGCAACTGCCTAGCTTGCATGGGAAGGAAAAATCAAAAATACTTTCCTCAAGGTAATTGGCTCTAAAACAATTGAAGAGTTTTTCCACAAGGATGTAATGCAATTAGGACTGCATTTCATACGATTTATATCTCTCTAAAGGTATGGTTTTGCCATCAGACATTTCTTTTGTGAAAAAAGAAAGGGAAAGGGAAAGGGAAAGGGAAAGGGAAAGGGAAAGGGAAAGGGAAAGGGAAAGGAAA
>JAHREE010000385.1:300291-317044 GCA_033628505.1 Tringa tobata | reverse complement strand
AGCCCCTTCCAGTCCCTAAAGAAGGGGGGCTCCAGGAAAGCTGGGGAGGGACTCTGGATGAGGGAGGGGAGCCCTAGGAGGAGGGGGAAGGGTTTGACACTGCAAGAGGGGAGATGGAGCTGAGATGTGGGGAAGAACTTGTTTGGTGTGAGGGTGGTGAGAGCCTGGCCCAGGTTGGCCAGAGAAGCTGTGGCTGCCCCAACCCTGGAGGGGTTCAAGGCTAGGTTGGAGGGGGCTTGGAGCAACCTGGTGTGATGGGAGGTGTCCCTGCCCAGGGCAGGGGGTGGCACTGGGTGGTCTTTAAGGTCCCTTCCAACCCAAACCATTCTGTGATTCTATGATTCTATGGTTTAAGAGTACATGGCGTCCTCAAAGGGCCAAGGTGGAGGGCCAGGAGAGCTCTAGGGCTGCTCAGGTCCCCAGGCCACCGTTGGTACCAGGCGTTGTGGGAGGGAAGGGGTGGTTGTGTAGCTCAGAGACACGCATGGGGTGACAGCGAGGTTGGCAGCCCCTTCGTCTTAAAAGTGCTGCTGGAAATCTAGCCTGAGACGAAGTTTCAAAAGGGAGGCAAAAGCCAGGGAGAAGTAGGTGGTTTGGAGACGACGATGGGAAAGGGTGCTCCCAACAGCACATCGCTTTCCAGAGTGTGATGTGTAACATCACACCCCGGGCAGCGCCAGGGATGTGTCTGTGCCCAGAGCCAGCTCTTCCCCCATGCAGCTCGCACAGCAACCTTGCTTCTCCAAGAAAATGTCAGGGGAACGTACCGCTGTGATGGCCTAAGTGGCATTCATTCCTCACCCATCCCTGCGGAGCCTGACGAAGATAAACTCTCCTGAGGTACCGGGTAGCGCGTTCCCGGGGGAGCAGCAGTGGGCACATCTCCGTGGGGGGACACACTCAGGAACAAAGGCTGCCCCAGCCCCACGCGAAATACACACCTCGCACGAAAACAAAGCACCCACCCCACCTGCCAGCCCCCTGCAGGTTTATTGGGAGGAGCAGCAGCAGCAATGGGAAAGGCAGGTGAACAAGGGTTTAAAACAAAACCGACAAGATATTTCCTGCCCCAGCACGAGCAAGTTGGACAGAGAGGTGGGGGGGTTGAGGAGTGGCATCTGGGGGCGAACGATTCAGTCTCTTCTCCCCAGGAACAGGCAATAGGACAAGAAGAAATGGCCTCACGTAGCGCCAGGGAAGGGTTAGGTGGGATATTAGGAAAGCTTTCTACACTGCAAGGGTTATTAAGCATTGGAACAGGCTGCCCAGGGAAGTGGTGGAGTCACCATCCCTGGAGGTATCTAAAAGCCGGGCTGAGGGACATGGGTTATTGGTGGTTTGGGCAGCGTTAGGTTGATGGTTGGACTCGATGATCTGAAAGGTCCCTTCCAACCCAGACCATTCTATCGTTCTACAATTGCCAGTTCACTTCTCTTGAGTGCACCTACCAGCTCAGAGAAGTCAGCGGGAGAAGCGAGGTTCAGGCACAGGGAGCAGCCCCCGTGCTGGTCTCCCCCTAAAGATGCTCCTTCCAATATTCTGGGCCAAGCCTTACCAGGGAACTCTTCTCCAGGTGATTACACAGCCAGTGCTATTCATCTGCTAATGATGATTAGCAGAGGGACATAAACGTGGAGACCTGAGCACCAGAATGGCTTTTGCTCTGGGGGACTGAGGAGTGGAGGATGCTGGAGAGCCAAGGGGAAAGCTCAGGGAACACCTCTCTCTCACCATCTCAGATAAATCAAGGGCTCCACGTACTCCAGAGGATAAGTCACGTTCAAACGTAGCAATTAGGACCTCTGTTAGAAAATCCATACTCTGCTTTAAGGGGCTTCTGACAAGCAATAATAGGAGATTAGCAGAGGACAGAGGAGCTCTGGAGCTCCCCACAGCAGTTATTTTCTGTAAGGTGGAGCTGTTGATAGGCAACCAAGTTAAAAGTTGGAGGGATACAGCTGATGTCTTCTCTCTTTCCCTTCACCATCACCCTTCTAACCCTCTTAGACTCCACCTGCACGCAATCGAGCCTTCAAACTAGTCACCTTCCTCAATCTGGGGAGGAAAACATGCCCTTTTTGTGAGGGTCACCCAAGCTATCTGCCCCCGTCAATTCTGCCCGCATCCTGACTCCCCAGACTTTGACTTCTGAAGACCTTTTCTTCCACTTTTCAGCTACTTTTTGGCTCTTGGTTACGCTAATCAGATCTTGCTTTGTGTAACGTGCCACTTCCCTGCTCAGCTCCTGGAAACGAGAAGCTGTCTGGGGTCCCTAAGGCTGTTCAGAAACCCCCCTTGGTCAGATCCAGCCAAAAAAGCCCTCCACCAGCTCAGACTTCCAACTCCACCGTGCCCTGACTTAAGGCCTCGTTGCAGACCGAACGCACTCTTTATCTCATTTAATTGCCCCAAAACACTCAGGGCTCCCACCCTTGCTCAGTGGCACCCATGGATTCAAACCCTAAGTGCTTCCCAGCCCCTCCGTACGGAGGATGGTGGGTTTGGATTCAGGTATCTGGAGTTCCCGGCCGGCAAACCCTAAGAGCCTGGAACTTTTAAAAGTCTGCCAGGTCCCTCTCTTTCCTAACACCCGTGTATCAACAGTGCAAGGCCTCAGACTTGTTGGTATTGAGTCCCCGGGAAGCAGAACTCGGACAAAACATACTGGGAAAGTTCACGGCTCCAAAACTGCCCCGACCCCATGGCTCAGGGGGATCGGGTCTGAGAGCACTACATAAAATTTCACTTAAAGGTCAAGTTCAAAACCAGAAGATTCCAGCACTGTGAGGAAATGACTCGAAAGAGTTTAGAGGAATGAAGGGAAGTCGAGACTTGGGTACAAGACACCCGCCACCTTCAAAGGCAGGCGAATCTCAGGATGTGGCAACTGAACGGGCAAATATGGCAACAGCCTCAGACGCTGAGAGATTTTCCCATCGGTAAGTTGTGAGGGGAGGGGGACAATGGGCAGAAAGAAGGACACAACCCCAAGACCTCACTGCCCTCTACAACTCCCTGAATGGAGGCTGCAGAGAGGGGTTGTTGGCCTCTTCTCCCAAGGGAATAATGACAGGAGCAGAGGAAACGGTCTGAAGCTGGGGCAGGGGAGGTTTAGATTAGATATTGGGAAGAATTAGTTTCCTGAGAGGGTGGTCAGGCCCTGGAACAGCCTGCCCAGGGAGATGGTGGAGTCACCAGCCCTGAAGGTCTTTCAGAAACGTGTAGACGTGGCACTTCAGGGCATGCTCTAGTGCCCAGGATTGTTGGGTTGTGTCTGTTTGTGGGTTTTTTTTGTTTGTTCTGGGTTTTTTTTTGTGGTTGGACTCAATGATCTCAAAGGTCCCTTCCAGCCATGAAGATTCTGTGATTCTGTGAAATCAGAGCCGAGTACTCTCTGCCTTCTGAGTCCTCTTTAGTGTAAGGAACGTACTCTGCAGGAGTTTTTCTCTCCCTGCCAGCCTGGCATAAGCCCAAATTAAAACGAGAGGATATTTTTTGCAATGCAGTTTGTGTTTTGGTTTTTTTCCCATCCCATCCCTGGCAGCAGCCGTGGGTAGCTAACAGAATCGAGAGCTTAAAGCCCTAGAATGAAGCTTGAAGCAAAGAACAGGCAAGCAAAGCTTCTGGGAGGTGGGAATGGCCACTGGCTCCTTGGGCAGCTTGACATGATGGATCTCATTGGGAGGAAAAAGGCCGAAAAACACAGAGGAGATGCTACAGGGTGGCGAGGGGAAAGAAACAGCCCAGGAGGTTTGCTCTCCGCTTGTGGACGCGCACGGCATCGGGTGAGACCACAGGATCTGAGACTGCGTCCCTCACTTCTGGTTACGGGTCAGGCTGTCGCCTCCCCTTACATCATCCCGCCCAACGTACAAAATCTCTCGCCGGGTAACTTCTCCCAAAACGCTCAATTCTATCTTCTATCTTCTATCAATTTTTTTTTTTTTGCCACAACAGTAGCTTTCCGCATGAGCGAAAGCCGATGTTCGCGATTACGCTCGCGGGTGCCAAAGCTCCCCAAGAACCAAAATAGACCCACGTTTACCTGACAAGTACACTACTTCAAAACCTTTTGCAGGGGAAGAAAGAAAAAGAAATCCATGCTTAGGCAAAAATATACATAAATAGCAGTCGGCTTGGCGTCATTATCACAAATACAAAAAACATTTGGGGACCTCTTTTATGCGCTGAATATTTCATTCAGTCCTGCAGTGCAGCGACTCCCTAAACCTTTAGTGAGCTGAGCTCTGCTTTTGAGGCTCTAATTTGCTGTTGCCATGACACTGTTAATGTCTGAATTGCTTTTTTTAACCGCTCTCCTCCTTTTTCCAACCTCTTGCAGAGGCATTCTGAAACAGTGGGCACGAGCTGATCTTGTGGAACAGCCTGTGTGTCCTCAAAAATAACAGAAGAGCGTTGGTTTTTACAAGCTGGGTGGCTGATCCCGTCGGATGGATGGATGGATGTATGTATGGATGGATGGATGGAGGAAGGATTACAATCCCGACGGATGATACCTTTTTAACTGCAGGAACCGCAATGAACCTATCTGACCTAGTTGATATAATTTGGGCTTTGGTGCGGGGGGTGAGGGGTGATTTCATTCGCTGGGGTTTTTTTTAAACAGTGACATTCAGGAAAAAAAAAAGGCTATTAAATAAGCAAAAAATGTCATTGTTCTCTTATGCTTAATTGGGCTTCCAGAGTGAGTAGAGTGTACGGAATAAGATTAAATTGCTCAGCAGCGAGTTTATTAACATACTTGCTTCCCAGGTCCAACTGAGAATGGAGAAATCTCTGCCAAGGTCAACCTCAGCAGCACAGCTCTGCTTCCTTAGGAAACACTTTTTGCAGGAGATGCACTTCCTTTAATGGGATAATACCTTTCAGTTGCCTGGCTTCTTAATAATACTGCAGCCTTTACTGTTCAGGGGTTTAAAGAGGATGTTTTCAGTTGTTCTGAAGAACAGGTCACCTCAGCTCACCTTCCCTGGGACTCTTCCCTCTCATCAGCCTACCGGGATGTGGACATCCTGCAGGATGGCTCCTTTGAGATCTGCAGGGAGGCAAATTCTCCTGTTGTCCCCTGTAACTGCTGGCCAATACCCCTTGGCCAGCCTGGGTGATGAGATGGAGCCGGCTCTGTCTCCGCCGCTGTCTCCAGGGGCAGATCTGAAGAGGCCAACCCCCACCTCTCTCCACCCTCCTTTCAGGGAGCTGTAGAGGGCAATGAGGTTCGGCCTCAGCCTCCTCTTCTCCAAACTAAACATGCCCAGTTCCCTCAGCCTCTTCTCGTACGACTTGTTCTCCAGACCCCTCACCAGCTTGGTGGCTCTCCTCTGGACACGCTCCAGCCCCTCAATGTCCTTCTTGTGGTGAGGGGCCCAGAACCGAACACAGCTCTCGAGGTGAGGCCTCACCAGTGCCCAGTCCAGAGGCACCATCACTGCCCTGCTCCTGCTGGCCACGCTGCTCCTGACACAGGCCAGGGTGCCGTTGGCCTTCTTGGCCACCTGGGCACACTGCTGGCTCATGTTAAGCTGGCTGTCCACCAACACCCCCAGGTCCTTTTCTGCTGGGCAGCTCCAGCCACTCTTCTCCGAGCCTGTAGCGTTGCCTGGGGTTGGTGGGACCGAAATGTAGGACCCGGCACTTGGCCTCAGTGAACCTCATCCCATTGGTCTTGGCCCATCGATCCAACTGTCCAGATCCCTCTGCAGAGCCTTCTGACCCTCAAGCTCCCACGAGCGTTGATGTCCTTTAACGCCCTCAGATGTCGTTGGAGACTTTTCAATTCCATCTCAGTGCTGAGCTGCTGCTGGGTTCCACCCTGAGGAAAGGTGGGCAAGGACTCCTCTCTTATCTTCTCAAGTCAATGATGTAATTCCCATTCAATGGGAAGAAGAATGGGTCCAGAAGCGTTAGGTCTTTCGGGGCCGTACAGAGTGCAACGCACTACTTAAAGCTTAATAACCCCATAATGGCTTTGAATATTTCCTGGCTTCAGTCTCAGTTTTTATAGGTACATCCGAAAATAAATAGCGCTCTTGGAACGCACCAACAGTGACATCTGAGCATTTCCAGGAACCCACACTATAAAAATGTCTGCCCGCTCCCGACAGGAACAGAGATCGACATTTCAGATAACAAACAAATGCCTTTGATTTTCTCTCCGTGCCAAGGAACACTGATATTGTCTCTGTCTCCTGGGCATTCTTCAGCGTGCCTCATTAGGACGTTACGAAATGTTGCTCCATTTGTTCCGCTGGAAAACAGCAAAACAAACCTTGGGGTCAGACCGACTTCCACGGGGCTGGATGGGCAGAGGCTCTGCCCTCCACTGGGGGATGCTTGTGCCCGGCGGGGCTGGGGGAGAGGGAGAGAAAGGTCCCCTGGCAGCTTCTTCTCGCTGTTTTCTTCCACCAGCCTGGCTAAGGCAGGTCCTAACCCGGGGCTGCCGCTTCCCTTTCGTGCAGGAGCTCGGCGAGGCCAATTCTGCTGTGGTAAGGCACATCTGCAGGACTTCGGAGGTTTGGGTCTTTAGGAGGGAGGTGGAGGCCAAGGCAGATATAGAGCACTTTTAGAAGCTGTGGTTTTTCCCCTCTTGAGCTAAACAGATAGCTGAGAACAGCCCCCCCGAAAATACCACAGGGGCTCCGCAGTCTTACTGTGTTTCTTCACTCTGGGAATACCAGGGAAATGTGTTTGGTTCTTTCATTCCAAAGAAATGAAAGAACCATGGAGATGAAAGGACCAACCATGGTCCTTTCATCTCCAACTCTAAAAATTCAGTGAAATTCAGTGAAATTCAGTGAAATTTATTTATTCTAATAAACGCTTGCAAAAAGCATACCACAGGTCCAAGGTGGAAACACGCACGGTGAAACTTCCTATGGCTGATTTTGGCACTTCATTCAGCAAACCTTTGGTACTCACGCCTCCTAAGGAATCTCCTAACGAGCCGAAGCGGAAGGATCCCTGATGGGCACACACAAGGTGGGCTTTACAAGAAGGTAAGGAATCAGTCCCCCACCTCTTCTGCAAACCCACGTGCCAGTGGGCTCATGGACAATGCCTAATCCTGCCCCTTTGCTAACCCAGTCATGTTCCCTCAACCACATCAGCCCAGTCACTCCCAAGATCTCTCCCCCTCTAACGAATGATCTCCAAGTTCAAGTGGCGAAGGCCCATTTCCATTTTTAGAGATTTGAATGTCAGCCGCAAACTTAAGATGCAGATTGCTCTGGAGACCTACCAAATATGGACTTTTGAACAAAATTCAATCCTTTTGGAAAGGTCAAAAGTGACCGGGATTGCAAAATCTTTTCCAGCCTGGCAAGCTGGGTCCGACTTATAGTGTCATAGTGTTGTCCAGGCTGGAAGGGACCTCCAAAGGCCATCTAGTCCCACCTCCCCGCAGTCCAACCAACTAGACCAGGTTGCCCAGGGCCTTGTCGAGCCTCACCTTGAATATCTCCAGGGAAGGGGCCTCAACCACCTTCCTGGACAACCTGTTCCAGTGCTCCACCACCCTCACAGTGAAGAACCCTCTCCTAATCTCCAGTCTAAATCTGTTCCCCTTCAGCTTAAAGCCATTGCCCCTCGTCCTGTCATTGCAAGCCCTTGTAAACAGGTTCTCCCCAGCCTTCCTGTAGGCTCCCTTCAGGTACTGGAAGGCCGCTATGAGGTCTCCCTGGAGCCTCCTCTTCTCCAGGCTGAACAACCCCAGCTCCCTCAGCCTGTCCTCGTAGCAGAGGTGCTCCAACCCCCTGATCATCCTCGTGGCCCTCCTCTGGACCCTCTCCATCAGGTCCATGTCCTTCTTATATTGAGGGCTCCAGACCTGCACACAATACTCCAGGTGAGGTCTCACCAGAGCAGAGTAAAGTGGCAGAATCACCTCTCTGGATCTGCTGGCAACACATCTCTTGATGCAGCCCAGGATGCGATTGGCCTTCTGGGCTGCAACTGCTCATGTCCAGCTTCTCGTCCACCAGCACCCCCAAGTCCCTTTCCTCAGGGCTGCTTTCTAGTACCTCACCTCCCAGTCTGGGTTGCCACGCTTTGGACTAAGAGACCCCCGACTTTGGACACAGCTTTACCGGTGTTGTCCTTTAATCCTCGGTTTTCAGATGTCCTGATGGGATGTGAGCTCGGGTCAGCTTTGGGTACAAACCCAAGCAGCACGTAAATCGCTGGCTGCAAAGCCTGGAGGAGCTGGCCCCGCGCGATACAGTTAACACAGAACTTACGATGCGGTGATGGAGCAAATTAGAATGGCGTGAAATGGGATTGCAGCTACGCCGGCTAATTAGAAAGCCCTCTGATTTATACACCTCTTATCATACATATAAGCTGGTTATAAATAGGACAGCTGGACAGACCAACAAAAAAGTGGCTTCTTGAAAGCGGGTGATGCAAAAGAGTATTACAGGATCGGCTCTTTCGCCAGAAACCAGAGCACTTTCAGGTCTTCCTGCCTCAAACCCTGGATGGCTGTTTCTCAGGACAGCGAAGAGAAGTTTCTCTAGTTCCACAAGCAAGAATAAAGTCTTTCAGCTTATGTTTTCCTCTGGGCACACACTAAGGGGTCACAGACAACATTTTTAAAGTTTTTGGCTGCAGATGAGCTGCCTTCACTCAGAGACCATCTCCCAACCTACTTCACGGATATCAGCTTAGCAGACAGGGTGGCTGATACAGAGGGCTCCTTGACCAGATGCTCTGCTCATAACCGGCATGGCTCCACCGCCTGCTTGAGGACCTTCCCTCTGGGCCACATGGAGATGGAGGTAGCAGCAGGACCTTATTGTGTAGACTGCAGAGGTTTAGTATAGAATCATAGAATCATAAAATCCGAGAAGGGTTTGGGTGGGAAGGGACCTGAAGACCACTCAGATCAAACCCACTGCTCTGGGCAGGGACACCTCCCACCAGACCAGGTTGCTCCAAGCCCCCTCCAACCTGCCCTTGAACCCCTCCAGGGATGGATGGGGCAGCCACAGCTTCTCTGGCCAACCTGGGCCAGGCTCTCACCACCCTCACACCAAACAAGTTCTTCCCCACATCTCAGCTCCATCTCCCCAACTCTCTCAGCCTGTCCTCCCAGCAGAGGGGCTCCAGCCCTCCCAGCATCTCCGGGGCCTCCTCTGGCCCTGCTCCAACAGGTCCATGTCCTCCTGGGCTGAGGACTCAGCACAAAGACTCTAGCCTGTGAAGACATCTGCCTTCCTCCCCCCTCCTGTCTCGGTGCCCTGGGGGAATTTCTGTCAGAGGCACCGACTTGCTTTGACATTTAATAAACTGCTTTGCTTTTAGTTCCGCTCCTTACTTGCCAATTAAAGCGCCTTGTTGCCCCAGCAACGGAAGGGCATCAATAAAAGCATGGGGAGAGCAGGGTTGTGTTACCCCCCCCAGGAGCTCGGGTGGCAAAAGCATCTTGTCTGCCCCTCTCTGTCAGTCTGTCCCTCAGGGTTTCCCTCCTGACATCCCGCCTTCGGGGGTGGAAAAGGAAGTCTAACTCTGGATAAACAGTCTTGGGCAGCAGAAAGGCAGGCTTCTGGCTTCTCCCCAGGCTTTCCAAGGGGTGTTGACCAGGAGGTGTGTGCTCCGGGTGCGCCGGCGGCGAGCAGGACGGCACCGCGGAGGGGCACTGCGGTATTTTGAAAGCTGGGGACGAAGGCTTGGGTGGTGAGGATGGTCCACGTGAGCCATCTGCCCGCTCGGGCTGCTCTCTGCCACGTTGCCTGTCCTATCTGCAGAGGCAGAGCCTGCTCCTGGAAACAAGCCATTCCCGGCCGATAACGGATGGGACAGCTTTAGCTCTGTTTATTTCAGCCTGTCCTAGTCAAAAGCTCAACTTGGGGATGAAAGGAACAGCTATTCACAGAGCTAGGAGAGTACATGCAGATCTGACCTTCAGAACAACCTTTTACAGTTACGGAGATGCTACTTTTATCACTCAACTACTTGGTATCCTATTTAGCATTCAACTAGAAGCTACTGCCCCTTTCTTTCCCGTCAGAGCCGAAAACAACCATCTGAGAAGCTTCGCTGGTGGTCCTGCACGTGCAGTTGGATCTCCTTTCCTCCTGCACATCAGCTGCTTCATTTCTGACTGCTCCTAGGAGGCTTGGCTCGCTCCTTTAGGTGCCAGGCACCGCTTCACATGGATTTATAGCTGTAATTTTGTGTGTGCGCACCGGGGTGCTGGCAGTTGGGGTCATTGTGCCACGGACTGTTCTGATCTCCAGTCCAAACCCAGCTCTCCCTTACGGTAACCCACAATAGAGGCCACGGGCTGGGTCACCTTGGCTTTGGAAGAATTTAATCTCTCAGAGCTAACACCTTCACCACAAGCATTAATGGGCCCCTTTTCATCAGCAGCCTCCCCTTCCAGGCCAACGGAGAGGACAGAGAGATGAAGTGGGTGTCTCCCTGTGGCACCCCTGGACTCGGGCTGCCGTGAAGCTCACGCAGACCCTGACACTCGCCTTGGGAGGAAGCACCATACCAAGCTCCTGCTACCTGGTTCAGCGAGGAAGAAACAGAGCAAAGCCACCATCGCCCCTGCCCACCTGAGAAGACACCACTCTTCAGCCCGTGGATGATCACCCCTCTGCTGGAACAGCCAAGAGAAGAACCCAACCCAACGTCTGGGGAGTGGGATCGGGACAAATGGTCCACTGGAAACGACCAAACCTCCTTTGTGGTGCTGAGAGGAGCAATCTGAGCGGTAACCCCTGCTCTGAACCAGGAACTGCATGATCAGTGTGACGGGAAACATGAGTTTTCTGGCTCGGGGAACTTCCTGACGCCGGGCGACACCCTGCAGCTTCTCATGGAAAAGGGCTTATAACTGCACGGTGCTGCCTGACGCGTCTAACAGGGTTTGTGCGGGAGAACATCTGCTTACATCTGGAGTTTAGCTTGCAAGAAGCCGGTGCTTTGCCATAGACTTGGCTCCGAAGCTCAGTTCTCTCCCTGAAAGGTCACCAAAGCCTCACGAGCGCTGGAACTAATTCCCCTCCCCACCAGCCCCCGCTGTTTATTTGCTGCCCACCCTTCCTTTGCAAAGCTGATGGCAAAGGAGAAAGGGACGGGGCGCAATAGCCTGTCCACTCCCTCCATCCTTGGTGCTCTTGGATCAGAGCAGAGAAACGAAGCTGAAAATGCCTGCTGACACGCAGCGTGAGCCCAGAACTGGGGTCTGGCCTGCCCAGGATGGTAGGGGACGGGTGACCAGTGGTGGAAAGGCAGCCCAGAGCTGCTGGGTTCCTATTAGCAGCACTGCCCTCATCAGCTTTCTTCTTTTTCCAAATAAATTTATCGGCTGCTTTCTGGGTTGAAACGTGCTGGGCATGGCTCGTTCCTTGGCCTTTCCATGCCAAGGGAAGGACCACTGGAGGTGTGTGCTGGCAGCCCAGAAAGCCCCCCGCATCCCGGGCTCCATCCCCAGCCCCGTGGCCAGCAGGGAGAGGGATGGGTCCCACCCACCTGAGGTGGTCTCACTGCTTGGCTCCATGGAGGATCAGTGTCCAGGTCTGGGCTCCCCAGTTCCAGAAGGACGGGGAACTGTTGGAGAGAGTCCAGGGGAGGCTACGAAGATGCTCAGGGACTGGAGCATCTCTCTGCTGAGGAAAGGCTGAGACCTTGGGCTGTTCAGCCTGGAGAAGAGCAGATTGAGAGGGGACAAGGGGGAAGGGTTTGACACTGAAATAAGGGAGATGGAGATGAGATGTGGGGAAGAACTTGTTTGGTGTGAGGGTGGTGAGAGCCTGGCCCAGGTTGGCCAGAGAAGCTGTGGCTGCCCCATCCCTGGAGAGGTTCAAGGCCAGGTTGGAGGGGGCTTGGAGCAAGCTGGTGTGGTGGGAGGTGTCCCTGCCCAGGGCAAGGGGTGGCACTGGGTGGTCTTGAAGGTCCCTTCCAACCCAAACTATTCTATGACTCTATGATTCCATGTCTGGGTGCAGTCCCATTGATGGCTTGTTGTTGCCAGCTGCTGGTGACAAGTGTGGCAACTGCCTGAGCAGGACATGAGTCCATGAGCCTACTGAGTAGGCTTTGCACCCTACAGCTCCTTCAGGAATGGGAAGAGGGGAGGAAAGAAAACACCAGAAAAGGGGGTGTCGTCCCAAGAGATGGCTTTTAAGCTGAGTCAGTACGGTACAATGCCTGTGCTAGAGCCCGTGACTGCAAAATAAGCAGAGGTGTCATTTGGGTCCAGCTCCTCTTGGTTTCTGAAACCTCATGGCCCGAGAGCCTTGATGCCGGCATTGCTCGGAGTCTTCATGCTGGGGGAACGGGCTTCCTCCTCCTCCTACCCAGTTCGGGGCTTTAGGGCTGGGATTGTTTTGTGCACGTCCATTTTTTTCCCTCGGATCACCCACCAGGAACAGTCGGGGCTGGTCTCTCAGCCCGCGACCCCGTAAGGAGCAGCTGAGCCAACAGCTCATCCCCGCAGAGCCCGGCGCGCTGCCGCACGCCATCCCATAGCCTTCCCCGAGCTCCTGCTCTGCGAGAGAAAGTTGAGGAAACAAGGATTTTTTTTATTTATTTATTTTTTTTTTTGCCTACTCACTCGTCACAAGACCAGCCTGAACTTGGCTCGTGATGCGCTGCGCCGCTGAAGGCGGGCTTTTCTAGCCTGGGTACGTCTATTTTTTTTTTGCCTCTGGATTAAATTAAAGAGAGGAGCCTGCGGTAGCAGCAGGCGGCTGATCTCAGCCCACGGAAAGCCTTCTCCTGGGTGGAGAGAGGTGAGCACAGGAAGACCCCCCCCCTGGGTGCCACAGCAGAGAAGCAGGACCTGACCTCGCTGGCAGAAAGCGGGGCACCTCGGGAGGGGGCTGCCTGCAGTGCACCCCCAGGGAAGCTGTAGTAAAACAAAAGCCCTGTTTAAAACTAAGGGATTGGAGCAAGGACAGCAGGGGAACTTGGCAAGAGAAGAGCCTTTCCTAAGCTTATACTACCAATAACAGTAATTAAGAACTAAATAGAATAAAAGCTGGAAGAAAAATAGCTTCAAGCCCTTTGGCTAAGGTGCTGGTGAGGTGGTAGAGGAAAAAACTCGCCTGAAATCCCCCTGTCTTTGGCATCCACAGAAATGCCACCCCGCGCCTCCAGACAGGTTGTGGTGCCAAAACCTGCCCTGCATAAGAGAAAAAAAAATAATAAATGTACACAAACGCGATGACATGTGGAAGGGAGGAATGGAGATGAGACCTGGCTCTCACTTGGAAGAAACTAATCCACAGCTTTACTCAACTGACTCAAACTCGCAGGGTGGTGACTGCTGGGACCTCTTTCTTCTCAGAAAAAAATTTCCTTTGTTGGCTGGAGTATGATCTACCAGAACTAAAAGCTCTCCTAATTGTAAATAAAACCTCAGGTAACTGGTTGTATTCGATACACGACCCAACAGCCTCGATACCGGACCGAACATCTGTCCTGTATATCCAGCAGGTAAAATGGGATCAGTAAAGCCCCTTCCCACAAAGGGCTGAGCATCTGCTCAGGGATAATTTCAAAATGCAGAAAATTAGGGTCTCAAGGGGGTGACAGCCATATAGCCAACTGGGTGTGTTACTGTGGGGCTGCTCCTGTGTGTCACTTGATTCTCCATTCCCACCCTCTCGGCCTAAATCAAGAGTAATTCCCCCCTAATCAATGGAGTTAATCTAGTCTTAAACCGACCTGTAGGAAAATGAAGAGTTAATTACAAATAGCCGACCCAGGGGAATTATTTCTTACCAAGGGAAAAGTATCTAGCAAGAGTCACGCCATCAACACAGATAAAATATGCTGCAAACCAGCAACTCCTACAGCCCTGGAAAACGAAGAGCACAGCAGAAAGGAGGAAATCTGCTCAAAGCTCGTGGGTGAGATTTTCTTTGGCTCCTGAGCGGGTTTTGACACTCGGGAGGGATGCGCTGCGCTGCCTGGAGCCATTCCAGGGAGACGTGCCGTGGATGCGGATCTCTGACGGGGAAGGATGAGGCATCCCGGGGCCCCCAGCGACTCTCTATCAAAACCCCTAGACCAGACACGGGCTGATTTGCGTGTCCTGCACTTTCTTCCTGCCTTTTTTCTCTGTCTTTGACCACCAAGGCCAAACAGAATCACAGAATCACACAGGGTTGGAAGGGACCTCTGGAGATCATCTAGTCCAACCCCCTGCCAAAGCAGGGCCACCCACAGCAGGTCCCACAGGAACGTGTCCAGGTGGGGTTAGAATGTCTCCAGAGAAGGAGACTCCACCACCTCCCTGGGCAGCCTCTTCCAGGGCTCTGACACCCTCACAGCAAAGAACTTCTTCCTCAGATTTAGGTGGAACTTCTTATATTCAAGTTTGTCCCCATTTCCTCTTGTCCTGTCCCTGGGCACCACTGAAAAAAGACTGGCCCCATCCTCTTGACACCCTCCCTTTAAGTATTGATAAGCATTGATCAGATCCCCCCTCAGCCTTCTCTTCTCCAGACTAAAAAGACCCAAGTCCCTCAGCCTCTCCTCGTAAGGGAGATGCTCCAGGCCCCTCATCATCTTTGTAGTCCTCTGCTGTCCCGTCTCCAGCAGTTCCCTGTCCTTCTTGAACTGGGAATCCCAGAAGTGGTCCCAGTGCTCCAGATGAGTACTGGGAGAGGGGCAGGATGACCTCTCTCCACCTGCTGGTGACATTCTTCCTGATGCCCCCCAGGATGCCATTGGCCTTCTTGGCCACAAGGGCACATTGTTGGCTCATGGTCATCCTATTGCTAGGACTCCTAGGTCTTTCTCCTGCATCACCAGGGTGCAAAACGATACCGTTGTACAGCACCACTTGAGGCTTTGTTGCTTTTAATCTTCATCCAGAGATTGATTCTTTCCTTCCTTTGAATGAAACACTGGGAATTCCGGCCTGGCTTCCCACCACTGCTGTCCTGACCTGGGGAAATGGCATCTTTGGGATCCGGCTCCCCTGGGTGAGGCTGGTCCCTGCTCAGGAGGTGAAGCTGGAGGTCAAAGCCGTAATCGTGGCTGCTAAGTGAGCTCCCACACGTGCCTTTAATCACTTATTACCAATGTACACGATCCTGATTAATAGCCTCAGTAAAACCTGTATTCCGGTAATGAATGACTCACTTGTGGCATCCTCTTCTGCCATCCCCACGATGGATGCGGTACAAGGGACCTGCAGGGGCAGGTTCCCCCTGAACGCTGTGTTTTTTTAACAACTGGGCAGCCATCCCTGCTAAGGGAGCTGTGGGAGAAGGTCCCACCCACCTGAGCCACTGCTTGGCTCCATGGAGGATCAGTGTCCAGGTCTGGGCTCCCCAATTCCAGAAGGACAGGGAACTGTTGCAGAGAGTCCAGCGGAGGCTACGAAGGTGCTCAGGGACTGGAGCATCTCTCTGCTGAGGAGAGGCTGAGAGACCTCGGGCTGTTCAGCCTGGAGAAGAGCAGATTGAGAGGGGACAAGGGGGAAGGGTTTGACACTGATGGAGCTGAGCTGTGGGGAAGAACTTGTTTGGTGTGAGGGTGGTGAGAGCCTGGCCCAGGTTGCCCAGAGAAGCTGTGGCTGCCCCATCCCTGGAGGGGTTCAAGGCCAGGTTGGAGGGGGCTTGGAGCAAGCTGGTGTGGTGGGAGGTGTCCCTGCCCAGGGCAGGGGGTGGCACTGGGTGGGCTTTAAGGTCCCTTCCAGCCCCAGCCATTCCATGACTCTACAATTCTATGTCTGGGTGCAGTCCCAGACTGTGCTATCCCTCACCATGATCCCTGAATAAACACCAGTCGACAGCGCCAAGGGAAGGGTCCCTTCCCAAGACATTTGTTTTTGCTGCCTTTTCGTGAGTTACACACCAGAGATGTGTTTAGGGCCAGGGATGCCCTGGATAAATGTTTTCTTTTTACGTCTGGAGACATTCAAATAATAGGAGCATCGTAGAAGGCATTTGGAAAACAAATATTTTAAATGGCACTCCTCAAACCAGTGAGTAAGCAGCGTGACTCAGCAGCGCTTCCCAACCCTTCCCAGAAGAGATGGAAATAAATCCACTTAATAACTGACATGGATTTGCCATGTGCTGAGTGGTTGGTGGCTATCTGCGGTCGCTGCTGGGAGAGATGATTCGCAGTCCCACCTGAAGACAGCACCCTGAGCTTCCCTCTCCACCACGGTGGTGACTTTCTGGAAGGATTTTAGGGAGTCCCCAACGACGTCAGAAGGGCGTCCGAGCATCTCTGAAGCCTCTGCCGTGGTGTGGGTTTAACCTCAGTGCCTCGGTTTAGGCAGTACATCGAGTAACTAGGCATGGCTTGTGCTTTTTTTTTTGTTTGTTTGTTCTGGCTTATGGGTCTTTCCATCCCTTTATGGACAGAAAGGCTCTGGAGAAGGACGAACAGGATCTGGCCGTCTTCACTGACAGCAGATGGTACCCAGGGCAAGGCCACCACTGAAATCCGCCCAGGCCAGGCTGTGCTGCCCTCTGGGAAGGAGCGGATGGTGTTCCCTCTCCCCACCTGCATCCCACCCTGGATCCAGGAACTGCCAGGAAGCCCCCTGTGAGGGCAGCAGGGAGGTTTCCACCTTCCCAGGGCTCTGCTCTTTTTGCATGCCTCGTCTTTTGTGTTATCTTGCCCTGGCGCTTTCCAGGGGCTCCCACAGAAGCCACCATCCAGGGGTATCTCCTAGGAATGGGAAGCAGCAGCCCACCTCTCATTAATTTACTGAATGACAGAATCACACGGGGTTGGAAGGGACCTCTGGAGATCATCT
>JAHREE010000385.1:265099-280500 GCA_033628505.1 Tringa tobata | reverse complement strand
AAGGAGGCAGCAAAAGCATCACCAGAAAGAGTTCATTTTTTCTGCTTGGTTGGCTCAGGGTTGGGTTTTGGGGCAGAGGAGACTAATGGCTGGAGAGCAGCCCCGAGGAGAAGGACTTGGGGGTGTTGGTGGATGAGAAGCTCAACATGAGCCAGCAGTCTGCACTGGCAGCCCAGAAAGCCAACCCCATCCTGGGCTGCATCAAGAGAAGTGTGGCCAGCAGGTCATGGGAGGTGATTCTAGCCCTCTGCTCTGCACTCATGAGAGCCCACCTGGAGTCCTGTGTCCAGCTCTGGAGTGCTCAACACAGGAAGGACATGGACCTGTTGGAAGGGGTCCAGCGGAGAGCCACGAAGATGATCAGAGGGATGGAGCACCTCTCCTGTGAAGACAGGCTGAGAGAGCTGGGGTTGTTCAGCCTGGAGAAGAGAAGGCTCCGGGGAGACCTTAGAGCAGCCTTCCAATGTCTGAAGGGAGCTACAGGAGAGCTGGGGAGGGACTCTTGGTCAGGAAGAGCAGTGACAGGACAAGAGGTAATGGTTTTAAATGGGAAGAGGGGAGATTGAGATGAGATACCAGAAAGAACTTGTTTGGTGTGAGGGTGGTAAGAGCCTGGCCCAGGTTGCCCAGGGAAGTTGTGGCTGCCCCATCCCTGGAGGGGTTCAAGGCCAGGCTGGATGGGGCTTTGAGCAACCTGGTCTGGTGGGAGGTGTCCCTGCCCATCGCAGGGGGGTTGGAACTGGATGATCTTTAAGGTCCCTTCCAACTCTAACCAGTCTATGATTCTACAAAATGTTGGTTCTGGGGCAACTAAGGGAAAGAAACATAGAAGGGAAATAAAAAAGGGTCGAGAAGAGGATGGGCAGGAGGAGCAGTGTGAGGGGGCAGGAGGATGCTGCTGAGATTTCTCTGGCCCAGCCGTTGCCATGTTGGCAGGGATGGGAGCACTGCCGGCACCCCGGGGGCTGGCTTCCTCTCCTCCTTCCACTGGGAAGCATCAGCTGGGAATCGATACGGTGGAAAAAGAGGGCTGAACAGCTGGAGAGGGAAAGAGGTGAGCTTTGGTCATCTTCAGATTTTAAACCACCTCTGGCCTCACACCATGAAGTTGTTGCCTGTCATTTTCACTTCTAAACACTCTGCGTTTCTAAATACTCGGGGCCAACAAGCTCCCCCATCAAGTAACAGGGCTCCTCGCCTCGACGGGGCAGAATTTAGGGATGGAGATTGGCTTTGGTGAGCCATTCTCCCTTGGTGAACGTACCGACATCATCCTTCAAAGCGTGGACATAAAAGCGTTACTTCTAAAAAGGGGGCAGAAAAGAGCGTGGAGAAAAAAAACAAAAAAAACACAACCACAAAAAACACAAAAAAAGAAAAACCCACCCCGATTGTTCTGCTGTGAAATCTCTCCGGGAAGGCAGCCACGGCCACTGAAAGCAGCGCTGCGGATGCCAGGGCTGGAGTTCTGCCGTAGGAAGTGCCCACGGATTAATCAATCACAGCAGTTAGCACATTACCTAATATCTGAGCGAGCAAATCCCCACTGACTAGTGCTGTTCCAAAGGCCTTTGCTAGGACACCGTGAACTGGTTTATTGTCCCATATGCTTTCAGCAAGCGTTTCTCCTCTTGCTCGCCTCGGCGAGCCGATGGCTGAGCTCCCGCCGCAGCTTTTTTTCCATGGTCCTTTGGAAGCGTCCACGCTGCCGCTCACCCCGTTGGGATAGGCTTTTCTTCTCGCCTCTCCAGAGGACATCCGAAGCTCCAACGGGGTATATTTTTTTATGGGAGATGGCTTGAGCCCAGCCGGCGTGCCCCAGGACGCAAGGAACCAGTGGGGTTTGGGTACTGGAGTGAGCCGTGACCAGTTAAAAACAGTTGGAACATAGGATCAGTTGGAACATAGGAGGTTCCACTCAAACGTGAGAAGAAACTTCTTAACAGTGAGGGTGGCAGAGCCCTGGAAGAGGCTGCCCAGAGAGGCGGTGGAGTCCTCTTCTTCGGAGATTTTCAAGACCTGCCTGGATGCCATCCTGAGTAACATGCTCTGGGCAATCCTGCTTTGGCAGGGGAGTTGGGCTAGATGATCTCTATGGTCCCTTCCAACTCCAAAAAATTCAGTGAAATTCAGTGAAAAAGCACAGAGTGTAGGAACCGATGGAAGCGAGCAGCGTGCCGAGGCTGGGAAGCCTTTGAAGGCTCAGGCAGGGGTGGGTTCGTCCTCGAGCAACACGCAAACTACCAGGAAGAGAGCTTTCAGTGCTAAAAATGTGAATTCCCCCTGTTTTCTGAATTGTTATTCTTGTTATTTCCCCCCCCCAAGTCTGGAACCCAAAGGGAACCGCTGCGGGCAGGTTCCTCTCTGCCACAGCAGAGCCGGTTCTCTCGGGGGCAAAGGAAGAAAAAGGATTTAAGAGGATCCCCCGGGGGGGGGTGGGGAAAGACAATGCCGTAATTTTCAGCAGCGCCTCTGAGCAATTAAAAAGCAATTTCATTCACGGAGTGACTAATGAAACGCCCTGCTCTGAATGGAGTGGTGAGAGACAACTGAAGGAACCTGACTGTCTGCTCTACCCCGTCACCTCCCGCTCCCCGTCCCTCGGCTGCCGGCAGCAAAACCCCTACGTTGGCATCTTCTGTCGTCGTACTCATTTCAGGACGGCATTAACGGGCAGGTCTTTGCTGAGGAAAACGGGTTCCACCACAGATCAGATCTTCTGCCGTCCCCCCAGCAAGTCATTAAGCCTGAAGAAGCGCCTCAGCGATTATTGCTTAATTACAAAATAAATGAAACACTTGGAAACGGAGCGGGTGGTGGTGGTGGTGGGGGTGGTGGTGTGCGTTCTGCGTAGCGGCTCGCTTTGGCTTCTGTTCAAGGAAGCACTTAGATGCCTTCAGCCTCTCCCTGCAACACCAACCTATTAAAAAGGCAAAGCCAAAGATAAGGCTGCCCGACGTCCCCAGTGACACGCGCTGCCCGGCGGCTGCGAAAGAGCAGCTCTGAAGAACGTGGACGGCAGCTCCGGGCATAGTGCTGGGTCCAGGCAAGGAGCCACTTTGCCCAGATCACTCCTAGGGGGAATTCTTGTCCATCTATCCTGAAAAACTCCTGGAGAAGAGGCTACAGTCCCAGCCCGGCTCCAGTACCAGACATGCTATTCCTTCCAGCCCTTCCAACCCAGAACATGCAGTGACTCTTCCCTGGACCTGTTGGAACGGGTCCAGGGGAGGGCCACGAAGATGATCAGAAGGATGGAGCACCTGTCCTGTGAAGACAGGCTGAGAGAGCTGGGGTTCTTCAGCCTGGAGAAGAGAAGGCTCCGGGGAGACCTCATAGCATTTTCATTGATGAAAACTTTGAAGGAAATCAAAACCCTTGCAGGGTCCTGGTTGACAGGGTCCTCTGTTCTGACCATGAGCCACCACTAACTGTATTCTTTGGGGATGAGTTGTGCTACTCATCTACTTCTTTCTAAGATCTGAAGTAGTTCTAGCTGTTTTTCCAGGTCACTTCATCAAAGTCAAGCGGGACCATGTCAAACCCTTCCCAAAATCTAGATATGGCACCAACTATTCCTCTCCTACTTCTGCTGAGAAATCAAATGAGATTAGTTTAACGTGCCTCATTTTTGTATAATCCATGCTGGATGTCACTCATCTCCCTTTTTATCTCCTAGGTGCTTGCAAATTGATTGATAGTTCAGTTCTCTTCAAAGCTTCTAGAAGTTGACTGGTCTATAATTCTTACTCCTCTTTTCTCCCTCTAAATTTAGAGATAGACACCCTGTTTACAATTTTTTTCTTTCTTGTCTTCTGGTACCTCACCTGCCCTCCAAGAGCTCTCAAGGAGAAGTGTTTGTATTTCTGAGATGGCGCCAGCAGAGCCTGTAAGAATGTAGTACCAAGTTCCTTAAACGCAGCCAGCCTGAAGACACTTAATCTTACAAAACACGCTCTTCTTGTGCCAGAGGGAGAGAGACGGCAGTGCTCAGTGGTGGAGCCTGTGGTGGACACCCCTGCTCCCCTTCCAGCTTTGTATGGTTAGGACCTAGGAGTCCTGGTGGACAATAGGATGACCATGAGCCAACAATGTGCCCTTGTGGCCAAGAAGGCCAATGGCATCCTGGGGGGCATCAGGAAGAGTGTGACCAGCAGGTCGAGAGAGGTCATCCTGCCCCTCTGCTCTGCCCTTGGGAGGCCCCATCTGGAGCACTGGGTCCAGTTCTGGGCTCCCCAGTTCAAGAAGGACAGGGAACTGCTGGAGACAGGACAGCAGAGGGCTACAAAGATGATGAGGGGCCTGGAGCATCTCCCTTATGATGAGGGGCTGAGGGACTTGGGTCTTTTTAGTCTGGAGAAGGATGAGGGGGCATCTGATCGATGCTTATCAATACTTAAAGGGAGGGTGTCAGAAGGTCAGGACCGGTCTTTTTTCAGTGGTGCCCAGGGACAGGACAAGAGGAAATGGGCCCAAACTTGAATATAAGAAGTTCCACCTAAAGATGAGGAGGAAGTTCTTTCCTGTGAGGGTGTCAGAGCCCTGGAAGAGGCTTCCCAGGGAGGTGGTGGCGTCTCCTTCTCTGGAGACATTCCAAGCCCACCTGGACATGTTTCTGTGCAACCTGCTGTGGGTGGCCCTGCTTTGGCAGGGGGTTGGACTGGATGATCTCCAGAGGTCCCTTCCAACCCCATGTGATTCTGTTTCAAGCTGTGTGTGTCACTGTAAGAGACATACGTAGAGACTTCCAGTAGCCTACCAGAGAAAATAAATCCCATACTGTTTCTGTTTCACCTGAGGTGATTTACTTTCAATCAGCAATATGTTTCCAGCTGAATGAAGCTTTCCCTATCAATGCACATCCCTAAAATTACAGCGATTTGCTTGAATAAAACCAGGCAAGCAATCAGGAGGAGACAATTACTCTCCAAGCGTACAGCGAGCAGATACCTTGGCAAATGAATGGTCCAGTTGCTGTAAGAGCAGTCCTCACTCCTCACCTTCACCTGGCCATATTAAGGCAGTTTTCAAGGTCATTGCACAGCTTTCTACAGAGCCTTGTGCCACAGTGATGAGTTTCACCTCTAGGATGCTGACCTGGTGGCAGTGGTACCCTGTGCAGGACCCACAGCTCCGCTCCATCTTGGATGGTTGGGTGCTCCTCTGCAGGAGGAAAGCTCAGGTCTCCCCAGAGCTCCATATGGCAGCTCCTGAAGTCCACATGGACGGTGTGGACCGGGAAAACCTCCCAGCAGACACGAAGAGCGTGAGATGCTACGGTGTGTGAAGTGCTGCAGGAGGTCACTCGGGCCATGGCATAAGGGAGGTGGCATGAAAGGGACAACAGAGCATTTGCCCACCAATGCTTGGGCTGTTGAGAGCCCCATTCATACGTATAGGTTTAGGGTATTTTTTTTCTCCCTTCTTCCTCTCAAAAATAATCTTTTCTGCAACCTGCTCTGGGTGGACCTGCTTTGGCAGGGGGGTTGGACTTGGGTGATCTCCAGAGGTTCCTTCCAACCCCCACCACTCTGTGAATCTGGTGAGGTTGGGCAGAGCTTGAGTCAAAAGAAAAAAAAAAATCTAATTTTGAAGAAAACCCTGTAAGATTTGTTTGCAAATGGGGGAAAAATAATAATGCAAAAGTCTGACTTTAATATGTAGGAAAGGAAGGGGTTGATCAAATTTTGATGGAAAATCTGCCGCTGGAGGTAATCAGCTACTTTTAAATTTATTTTTATCTTGATATGAGGTTAAAAAGTTTGTTTACAGGGGAGTTATGAAGCTAAATTCCAGTGATTCTCTTCTCACTCATTTAATAGCCTGAAATGCGATTAAAAACTCCTGGATTATGTTAAAACTAAATCAACGCAGATGCCCGTGACCTTGTGTTCCAAAGACTGCAAAGGCACAGTTCAGACCTCCGTGACACGGTGCAAATCTCTCAAACCTCTCCTTCTTTTTCCCCTCTGGCTGTGACTGAATGACACCTTGTACATCCCATTCCCACAAGAAATTCCCCCAGACGGGAGATTAAGATGCCTCTTTGCCTCCGTGCCTGCTTTTTTTTGGAAAAGCAAACCCAGCTTCCTTAGTCAGGCTCGGCTAGAAACTGCAAACGGCGCTCGTTTTAAAAAAAGGATAATTTTTTCCACCTGGATTTTTACCAGCACTCCAAGAAACACTGAGGGAGCCCTGTGAGAGACTCCCAGCTGGGGGGGGGGGGAAATCTCCGTTCCGCAGGAAATACCTCTGGCTGACTCAAAACTGAATTCTTCCCTCCACCCCCAAAGTATTTCTTGCACGCTGAGACGTTATTCTAACTGACCAGACGGTTCGTGTTAAAAAAAAAAAAGAAATGAAGCAAATCCATCGGGTGATTGAAATGCTGCCAAGACCCCCGGCTCTGGAAATGGTTGAGATTATTCAAATCAATCGCAGAAGTTCCACGGACCTCTACGGGGCAGAAATAATTCCTGCTCTTCTAAGGCAGCTCGGATCAAAGCCTGTTAAGTCACCGATGCCTTCGTTAAAGTTAAAGCTGGGCACGTGCTCCTGCACCTCAACTGCTGGCCAAAAAGCTAGAAAAATCACGTTATAAGCAAGTCTCTTGTGTATACTCTGAATGGATCACAGAACCACAGAATATTCATGCATCTTGCTCCCATCTTATTTTTTGCCTGTGAATGAGCAGCCATTGAGCTAACGATGCTGAGCTTCTAGACAGGTAGGGGCCAGATAATGCATCTTCCCCAAAACCTTTGATTTCAGCTCGTTTATAAAATATGGGCAGGATTCTTTTAATTTCCACTTTAATACGGACCAAACCCAGAAACAAGAGCACTCAAGAGGACTCCCAAAGCGGTGCCGTGTCCCTGCAGTCCTATGGCTTTTTGGAAGAGGCTCTCAAGCCTTTTTTTTTTAATGATTATTATTATTTTCGAACTGAGTTCTACATCCCTGCTTCGTTTTGGCTTCGGGCTGTTCTGAGGGGTGGTGCTTGCTTTGTTTCCACAAAACTAAGAGGAGAGATGGGTTTCCTGGGCTGTGGGCTCGGTTCCCTTCATCAGGCTGGGGGGGTCCAGGTTGGGTTTGGTGCCCTGCATTTGAGGACGTACCAGGGACCCCCTCCCATCTTTGCCCATCTCTGAGGACTGTTTTGGCGTTTGTATTTTCTAACAGGAAGCAGTGGAGTGAAACACTCTTTTTTTAAGTGTGTGTACAAAGCAAGTTTAAGAGCATCAACAGCCTACTGCACCCTGAAAGTAATTAATTACTGCTGATAAATGAGAGATGCCGGTACTGATATTTCAAAAAGGCAGGGATGTAGTCCTCCTTTGGAATTTAACACCATTAAGTCAGGAAAATGAAGCATCCCATGGCCAAACCATTGGTATTACCCACGCCGAGGCCAACGGAGGGGAGAGCCAACCCCACCAGTGGTTCTAGCCACCTGGTCACCCTAATGATGGCTTTCTCCCTGCACAGACCACTGGCCACCGGTCCCCAGAGGAGTCCCGGTAGCAAGAGGCAATACCCTGCCCCCAAGTGTTAATGACAATCTAAATGAGCTCCTCATTAACCTGATGAACTTCAACAAAGGCAAGTGTAGGGTGCTGCACCTGGGGAGGAATAACCCCCTGCACCAGGACAGGTTGGGGGTGACCTGCTGGAGAGCAGCTCTGAGGAGAAAGACCTGGGAGTCCTGGTGGCCAATAGGATGACCATGAGCCATAAGAAGTTCCACCTAAACATGAGGAGGAACTTCTTCACTTTGAGGGTGTCAGAGCCCTGGCAGAGGCTGCCCAGGGAGGTGGTGGAGTCTCCTTCTGGGGAGACATTCCAAACCCACCTGGACACATTCCTGTGCAACCTCCTGTGGGTGGCCCTGCTTTGGCAGGGGGGTTGGACTAGGTGATCTCCAGAAGTCCCTTCCAACCCCATATCATTCTGTGATTCTGTGATTTCTAGGCAGCCCCTGGTTCCCATGAAGGTCAGGCTTCCACCCTTCCCCTGAAGCACAGGGACAGGAGATGCAGGCACAGGGATGCAGTCGGGGGGTGGTTGTGGAGGGGTGGAAATCCATCACACCCACCCATACAGAAGAAAGGCAACAGGCTCCTGTCTCTTGCTGCCCCAAATCAGCTTCTTTTTCTCCCCAAAGCCCAGCTGGGAAGGCAAAGGCAGAAGCAGGGATGCAGGCGGAGGTTGCCCCAGACCCCCAGGTCCCCAAACGAGCAGGGAGCGGCGCAGATTTGTGTTTTATGCAATGTGAGACCACTGGCATAGTTTGGTTCTAGTAAAATTTGCAGTTGTGTAACTCTGATAACGTGCCCTCTCCTGGGGCCTTTAATATTAAGATGAAATATTGAATGCCCTCCATGCACCTAATTAGCTTTAATATGCATCCTGCCCGGCTCAGTCAGAACAGCAAAGAAACACAGTCAAAAACAATTAGATGGGGATTTTTTTTTTCCCCGATTAAAAAAAAAAAAAAAAAAAAAAGAGGCAGCTGGACTCCACAGATTCCTGCAGCAGCATTTGCATTCGATGAGATTGCATTTTTCTGTGGAAAAAGCCTGGGAGCCAAAAGGGTTTCAAACAGCACCAGCGGAGGCTGACAGCTGCGCTCGTCTTTGTGTGCTCCCAAATCATATTCCAGCCAAGGAAAAAAACAAAAAAATAAGGGTTCCTGCTCCCAGTGGCTTATCTTCCCACCCCATGCACTGTGCGACGTGGTCCTTCTACTTTCTCCATGCTCGGCCTGAGACCGATGAGAGGGGGGAAAAAAAAACCCAACAATCCACTGGGCCGGTGATGACCCACATGAGAGAATTCTCATTAATTCCTCGGTAATGTTACATAAGGTCATTTTGTTGAATTAAAATTATTGGGATTAATCCTCTTAAATGTTCTCTTAGATGCAAGGGGGATCCAACTGCAGCTGGATCATCCCACAGCTGGTTCTAGAAAGTCAAAACAGTGTTTTAAAGCCCCGTAATGGTTTTGTTAAATTCATCCCCTGGACAAGGACACAAAGCAGCTTTTTATGGCTTTTTTAGATCACTTACAACTTCTGTAAGCTGTCATTAACTATCATCAAAGCCTGAAAAACGAGGCAAATGGGTTCAATGTCAGTTTTACTGCCCAAACCTAAATAATATTTTTGGTTTCCCATCTGCCTCATCTGAAGTGTTTTGATAGCTGGAAGGTGACTTTGCCTTTCAAAACCTTTTGAGATGATGCTCTCCACAACCAAACATTCTGTGGACAAGAGAGGGATCAAAGGGACATACCCAGCCTTCTGCAGCAGCCCATGTATTTCATCCTCACCGTAAAGTCTCACCACCAAATCCCACCAGCAACCTGCTCTGGTGGGAGGTGTCCCTGCCCAGGGCAGGGGGTGGAACTGCATGATCTTTAAGGTCCCTTCCAACCCACACCGTTCTGTGATGCTATGAGTAAGAACAGAGCAACTCTGTGTATTTTTCCCAGACATTAAGGGCCAGAGCACGATTTTCTCAGCGTCCCAAAGCAAGGCTTTGGGAGGATGTAGCTGATTCCAAGCCCTCCCGTGACAAACCCAGCTTCCAAAGTTCCCCATTCTACTGGAATCCACTGGGATTCAACTTTCCCCCCGTGCCTAGAGCTGGTTTTTGCACAGTTGATGTATTTTTCTGTGTGTCCTAGCTGTACCAGCACTCCACAGCAATCATGTGCTGTCATGAAAACACTCAGCTAAAATAAAGAGACGCTTTAAAGCAGCTTTGCTTTTTTTGGGATATCAGATCTAGCAGCAACTGTCTTTCTGAAGCAATAATTGATGCGTTTGATTAGCTCTGGTAGCAGATGGGACGGTGGGTTTTGTTTTTTTTTTCAGTACTTCTGATGTTTCAACATGTTAAGCTGAGCAGGAATCAATTCTGGAAAGAGCGATTATGCCATTCCTCGTGTCCTGTCCATCTTCCCTGGCACGATGACAGCTCGGGGGCTCCATCCCCGACCCGGCTGCTTGCCATGAGCCCCGGGATGTGCTGCCAAGCTGACATTAGCCTCCAGTAATCCCAGCTCGGAGATCTATTGAGTCACGGTGTTCCCAGCTCCGCAGCGTGCTGCCTTTCCATCAGGGGATATCACCAACCAGCACACCCTGCTGATGACAGTCATGGAATCATAGAATGGGTAGAGTTGGAAGGGACTTTAAAGATCATCCAGTTCCAAGCCCTTGCCCTGGGCAGGGACACCTCCCACCACACCAGGTTGCTCAAAGCCCCCTCCAGCCTGGCCTTGAACCCCTCCAGGGATGGGGCAGCCACAGCTTCTCTGGGCAACCTGTTCCAGTGTCTCACCACCCTCACAGCAAAGAAGTTCTTTCTGGTATCTAATCTCAATCTCCCCTCTACCAATTTAAAACCATTACCCCGTGTCCTGTCAATGCTCTTCCTGACAGAGTCCCTCCCCAGCTCTCCTGTAGCTCCCTTCAGATATTGGAAGGCTGCTCTAAGGTCTCCCCGGAGCCTTCTCTTCTCCAGGCTGAACAACCCCAGCTCTCTCAGCCTGTCTTCACAGGAGAGGTGCTCCATCCCTCTGATCATCTTCGTGGCCCTCTGCTGGACCCCTTCCAACAGGTCCATGTCCTTCCTGTGTTGAGGACTCCAGAGCTGGACACAGGACTCCAGGTGGGGTCTCAGGAGAGCAGAGCAGAGGGGTAGAATCACCTCCCTGTGCCAAACATCTCAGAAAACGAGTATGTTCCTCCTCCTACTTTCATCAGTCCCAGGAATAAACCCCTCAAAGACCGCGATGGTTCCTTAATTAAGTTCCTTCATTCTGCACCCAAAATAAAGATGTCCTGCTGTAGAGGTGATGGAAGTCCTGGGCAGAGGGAGGAAAGGTGTTTGGGTTCTGGCTCCTCAGGTCGGCTGGCTGTGTCCAGGCTTTCCAAGCTGAAGAGTCTGAGCTGAAACGTGGCGGATTTGGTATTTTAGGATGCCGCCCACGCTGTTAATAAGGTTTCGCAGCAGGGAGGAGGTACGTTGCACTTGTGATTAATTACAGGCATTTGGATATATTTAAATCATAACTTCCCCACTTGTACTCAGAGAACAGGTTATCTGAAGGGAAGAGAGAGGCACAGCTTTTCCCTGACACCTGCTACAAGGATTCCATCAAATAACGTTAACCCTTTGGGGATTCTCAAATCCAGCTGATGTTTAGACAATACGAGGGGGGGACGACAACGGTGGACAAGACCTCGAGTGCCCCGTGGGAATGGAGAAGGCTCTGCCTCAGCCCCACATCTCCCCACCTAAAACCGCCCCGAGAAAGAAGAAGGAACCAGTTTTGCCCCGTGTCTCCCCACGGTTTTCAGCCAAACTACTCCAAAACAAACACTGCTTGGGAAAGGATTTGAAGCCCTGGGGTGGTGGGGGGTATCCTCAGCGCCTGGTGCCATCCCCTGGCAGGGAGGACACCAAGGGCTCTGCTCCAGGGTCACTCCGTGCCCCTGTCCCTCTGAGCTGGGACAGCTGACCAGTGATGCTGCTGGGGGCACTGGGTGGCACTGGGAGGTGGCAACTGGGAGGATGCAAACCAACGAAGGCACCCGCTGCTGAAAGAAGACAAATAATAATTTGTCCTTGCCCTGCAAGAGAGGGCCAGGGGTTTGTAACGGGGTCCAGGCACTGTCCCCTCACCCCTCGGTGGCAGCGGGGGAGAGGGAGGTGGCTCTAACCAGGAGAGGTCCCACAAAACCAGTGGGGCAAGGGCTGGCCGCTGGGGAAAGCAGAGGAGCTCCCTTGGGTGACCCAGCCAGCCTGGTGGCATCCGTGGGGTGCCCTTGTCCCCCCCCACAAGGCACAGCCTCTCCCACCCTTGCTGGCCAAGGGACAGGTCCCCCGCGCTCTCTTAGAGCTCGGTGACAGCTTTTGGCACAGCAGCTCCTGCCAGCGGAGAGGGGAGCCATCAGGAATGGAGTGTCCGGGGTACCCTGGCCAGATGCCCTCCTGCCTCTCAAAGCCTGGCTTCGGGCCAGGCTGGCAATTAAGCTCTCCTTGCCAGGTCCATGTTCTCTTAATGGGAGCCCCAGAGCCCTGCGCTACCAAGGAAGAAGGCGGAGAGGGCTGGGAAGGGAGGCTCTGGGGACAGCATCTGGGAAGGGAGCCTCATCACAGAATCACATGGGGTTGGAAGGGACTTCTGGAGATCATCTAGTCCAACCCCCTGCCAAAGCAGGGCCACCCACAGGAGGTTGCACAGGAACGTGTCCAGGTGGGTTTGAATGTCTCCAGAGAAGGAGACTCCACCACCTCCCTGGGCAGCCTCTTCCAGGGCTCTGCCACCCTCAAAGTGAAGAAGTTCCTCCTCATGTTTAGGTGGAACTTCTTATATTCAAGTTTGTGCCTATTTCCTCTTGCCCTCACACCCCCCATCCTCTCCTACGGACTGGTGGCCACCAGGCCCCGGCAGGAGCCACAGGTGGTGGTGAAAGGGACTGTCACTGGTATGTGGACCAGCCCTGGTGTGGCAAGCTGCTTTCTAGGCAGACACTGCAAGGGAGAGCCAGAACTGTATTTAATACGTCTAAATGTGCGTGCCCGTTATGCTGGGAAGCGACCACTGTGACAAACATCTTGGAAAACGAGTATGTTCCTCCTCCTGCTTTCATCAGTCTTTGTCATCCCCCATGTCCTCATCTTCATTTGAGAAATTCCTTACTGATTTAATTTGCAGATGCCTATAAGTCTTTCCCGGGAGCAGCTGAGAAGGCAGCGCATCGGAATCCAAAGTGACCATGTGAACCCCGTTGTAAAGCACCCAACGCAGGTTCCTCCTGCCTCCTAATAAATATACTCCACAATCCGTCATCAGAGTTGAACTTTCCCTCTAGTATTATTTACCTCTCCCTGGAGTAAAACATTCCTGCCTTCTGGAGAGCTCTGATTGGATTCACAGAGGCTGAGGTTTAATTAGCGTAGGCTGCTTTGACTCTCTCCTCCTGCCCACATAGTGGGTGCACTGCTGGCATTTGGATGATCACAGAATCACAGAATCACACGGGGTTGGAAGGGACCTCTGGAGATCATCTAGACCAACCCCCTGCCAAAGCAGTTCCACCCAGAGCAGGTTGCACAGGAACGTGTCCAGGTGGGGTTGGAATGTCTCCAGAGAAGGAGACTCCACCACCTCCCTGGGCAGCCTCTTCCAGGGCTCTGACACCCTCACAGCAAAGAACTTCCTCCTCATCTTTAGGTGGAACTTCTTATATTCAAGTTTGTGCTCATTTCCTCTTGTCCTATCCCTGGGCACCACTGAAAAAAGACCAGCCCTCGTCTTGACACCCTCCCTTTAAGTATTGATAAGCATTGATCAGATCCCCCCTCAGCCTGCTCTTCTCTGCTCTTCTCCACACTAAAAAGACCCAAGTCCCTCAGCCTCTCCTCATAAGAGAGATGCTCCAGGCGCCTCATCATCTTTGTAGCCCTCTACTGTCCCCTCTCCAGCAGTTCCCTGTCCTTCTGGAACTGGGGAGCCCAGAACTGGTCCCAGTGCTCCAGATGGGGCCTCCCCAGGGCAGAGCAGAGGGGCAGGATGACCTCCCTCCACCTGCTGGTCACACTCTTCCTGATGCCCCCCAGGATGCCATTGGCCTTCTTGGCCACATGGGCACATTGTTGGCTCATGGTAATCCTACTGTCCACCAAGACTCTCAGGTCTTTCTCTTCAGACCTGTTCTCCAGCAGGTCACCCCCAACCTGTCCTGGTGCAGGGGGTTATTCCTCCCCAGGTGCAGCACCCTACACTTGCCTCTGTTGAAGTTCATCAGGTTCCTCTCTGCCCAACTCTCCAGCCTGTCCAGGTCTCGCTGGATGGCAGCACAGCCCTCAACTGTGCACCCACCCTTTTGATGGGCCAAGCCTCTGTTTGTTTGTTTGTTTTTTTCCAGAAAGTATCTAGGAAAGTTTGGACACCTTGTTAGTTTCTCAAAACTTTCGCGTTTTTCAATCAGTGCAGACCTTCCCTTTCCTCTCTGCCCCGCTCCCCTGCCTTGCTCTGCTCTCCCGGGAACAAAACCTTTGGGGGATGCTGCCGGAAAGAAAAGAAAATAGATCCAAAGATGCTACAAACTTGGGAAACACGCTGATTTAGCATTTAATTGCGCTACTTGGCGTCCCCTTTAAACAGCGATGCTTGTAGTTACTAATATCTATAGAATAGATTTACAAGGGACGGGATGCGGGGAAGCGTGCGATAAAAAAGCAGCACCCAATCTATAAGCAGAGGCAATAGTGCTGAGTAACCCAAGGCGAACAAGAGGCTCATTAACCAATCAATTGATAAAGTTAAATGGCACAACTCCCAGCTAAATGCTGCTGGGCTGCCCTGGCAGGGCGAGGGCAGGGACGGGGGGACGAGTCCGTCCCCGCTCGGGCAGGACTGTCACAGCCGAGAGGTGGAAATCACGTTTATCCCAGCTAATGCCACAACTATTTCTTGTCGTTTAGATAATTATTCTCTCACCCGATGACTCCTCGGCACCCGGGAAGGGGAATGGGGAAAGAAGAAGGAAACCCGAGGGTTGAAATATAAGCAGTTTTAATAGGATAAGACTAGATAATTATCATCAATAACACTAAAGAAACAATATTGATCCTGATACCACTATAAAACACACGAGGATTATACTCAGCCCATTCCATCAGCAGAAGCTGTGCGCTCCCAGCAAGGAGACCTTGAAACCCGCATCCCAGAGCTGGCTGTAAAGTAAATATTTTCACCAATTCAGACACTGGGGCCTTCTAAAAGTGCATTTTTCCCAAGCACTAAAAGAGAACTTGCTGAAATATGAAATTCCTGAAAGAAAATTAATCCTGTGCCACTCAAACCAGGACAGGGGTGGAGGGCAGACACCTCTGCCCAGACCCCTCCAGGCCAGCCAGGAGCATCTCTGGTCGGCAGGACGAGCTGTCTGTTGGTACCTGCAGGAGCTCGATGGTACCACCACAGCCCTGCCAAGGTGCTGGCCCAGTCAGGATTTGTCCCTCCGGAGCCCCGCTCCGACACTGCCAACCCTGGGTACCAGACCCGGCCATGGGGTTGCCTTCTCCAGCTGATGGAGCTGAGATATCCATGGCTGGTCTTCACTGATACCTCCCAGGGACTCCCGAACACTCTTGAATATCATCAGGACGTGATGCAAGTGGGTCCAGAGGAGACCACGGAGATGCTGGGAGGGCTGGAGCCCCTCTGCTGGGAGGACAGGCTGAGAGAGTTGGGGGGGTTCAGCCTGGAGAAGAGAAGGCTCCGGGGAGACCTTGGAGCCCCTTCCAGTCCCTAAAGAAGGGGGGCTCCAGGAAAGCTGGGGAGGGACTCTGGATGAGGGAGGGGAGCCCTAGGAGGAG
>JAHREE010000385.1:227281-257325 GCA_033628505.1 Tringa tobata | reverse complement strand
ACGAAAAAAGTCAAGTATAACTTGGGAAAACCAAGCAAAAACAGTCGTTTACAGAAAAGTGTTAAGTGCTGGAGCGTGTCCAGAGGAGAGCCAGCAAGCTGGTGAGGGGTCTGGAGAACAAGTCATACGAGGAGAGGCTTAGGGAGCAGGGGGTGTTTAGTTTGGAGAAGAGGAGGCTGAGGGGAGACCTCATTGCCCTCTACAACTCCCTGAAAGGAGGATGTAGAGAGGAGGATGCTGGCCTCTTCTCCCAAGGGAATAATGACAGGAGCAGAGGAAATGGTCTGAAGTTGGGGCAGGGGAGGATTAGATTAGATATTGGGAAGAATGACTTTCCTGAGAGGGTGGTCAGGCACTGGAACAGCCTGCCCAGGGAGGTGGTGGAGTCACCATCCCTGGAAGTATTTCAGAAGCATGTAGACGTGGCACTTCAGGGCATGCTCTAGTGCCTGAGATTGTTGGGGTTCTTTTTTTGTGTGTATATGGTTGGACTCGGTGACCTCAAAGGTCCCTTCCAATCATGAAGATTCTGTGAAAACATGAAGATTGAGAAAGTAATACAAGAAGAGGAAATGAGTGGAGATTACATGGAGGAAGAGGGAGAAGAGAAAGTGACCACAGGAAAATATAACAATGGGCTCTCCCTGGTGCAGTGGAAGAGCTGTTTTCCTGGTCACAGCGTGAAGGCTTGAATATAAGAAGCTGAATATAAGAAGTTCCACCTAAACGTGAGGAGGAACTTCTTTCCTGTGAGGGTGGCAGAGCCCTGGAAGAGGCTGCCCAGGGAGGTGGTGGAGTCTCCTTCTCTGGAGACATTCCAAACCCCACCTGGACACGTTCCTGTGCAACCTGCTCTGGGTGGACCTGCTTTGGCAAGGGGGGTCCCTTCCAACCCCGTATCATTCTGTGATTCTGTGACACGGGCTGGCCCTGCAGGGGCACGAGGTGGGCCTGACAGCCCACCAGTCAGACACCAGCATCACCTCTGTGGCTGTTCTGGGGACTAGCTCCTATTTGCCATACCTAAAGCACAGAGGACCCCCTCAAAGCCAGCAGCATCTCTACATGTAAAGCCATTTCCTTTGGAAAAAGAGCTCAGTGCCTTAGGGACCCTGGGAATGCAGGGTGGGCACCTCGAGCCCGTGTAGCCTGCTCTCCAACCCAGCTTCCTCCTCTGCCTGCAGAAGGGCTGGCCAAAAGGAAATTGCTTTCCTGCTAAAGCTTCTCCTTATCTCCTCCTGCCAGTACAGGAACCTCTGCAGCCTGCAGCACCTCAACCAGCCTTCTCTCCCTCCTCCGCACCTCCAGAGGGTCCTGTACCATGAGCACGTTGTCTCCTCTGCTCAGCTCTTCAGGACTAAGCTTGTAGTGTCACCATCCCTTTTCCAGACATCCTCTGCCTTTCCCCCATACAGGGGAAGTGCTCCATACGGGCACGTTAAACGTGACTGTATTTCATTGTACCTTCTGGAAAGGGGAGCAGGCACCTGGCAGGGCTTGTTCCCTGCACCCATTGCCCGGGGCAAATGGCCTGCTGGCTTGTCCCTGCTGACAGCCTCTTCCCTGCACCTCTACCATCACGTTGAAGATCTGCAGAGCCAGGTGATACCCAGTGCTTACCGCGGCAATTTCTGTTGTGACTACCCCTGCAGTTAAGACACCTTTTCCCAGGGATCCCATCTGCTGGGATCCATGGCGCTGGGTGGAGGAGAAGGTGAAGTGAGCTCAGCTCCGGCCACCACCTCTGCTGAAGGGACCTGCTTCTCCCACGGATGAAGGGACGGTCAGTCCGCTGGTATCCGTCCTCTCCTATGGGCTGTGTCGGGAGGAAGGGGCTCGGACAGGGATTCCAGGCAGTAACCATGGTCTGCAGAATGACCCAATGAGCACAGGAAAGCCCCTTCAGATGATGGCAATGGTTAACTGAGCACCTCTGGGCAAGGGGGCTTTTGCCATTAAGGTACCACTTGTGATGTGAAATGTGTCGCTTTCCAGGTATGACCCGGGGGGATGAGGAGTAACTCTACTCAGGGCTCAATTTCCACCTCAGTCCATGAAAGCTGGTCTAACCAGATTGAGAGCTGAGTCACTTAGAGCTGTCTTCACAAGGAGCTCATCAATTTGAGTAAACCACCGGCCCCAGGCTACGGCGTGTGGCTATCCTCCTATCCTCGCTTTCACCCTCAGAATCACACAGTCACAGAATCACAGAATGACATGGGGTTGGAAGGGACCTCTGGAGATCATCTAGTCCAACCCCCTGCCAAAGCAGGTCCACCCACAGCAGGTTGCACAGGAACGTGTCCAGGCAGGGTTTCAATGTCTCCAGAGAAGGAGACTCCACCACCTCCCTGGGCAGCCTCCTCCAGGGCTCTGACACCCTCACAGGAAAGAACTTCCTCCTCAGGTTTAGGTGGAACTTCTTATATTCAAGTTTGTCCCCATTTCCTCTAGTCCTCTCACTGGGCACCACTGAAAAAAGACCGGCCCCATCCTCTTGACACCCTCCCTTTAAGTATTGATAAGCATTGATCAGATCCCCCCTCAGCCTGCTCTTCTCCACACTAAAAAGACCCAAGTCCCTCAGCCTCTCCTCAGAAGGGAGATGCTCCAGGCCCCTCATCATCTTTGTAGCCCTCTGCTGTCCTGTCTCCAGCAGTTGCCTGTCCTTCTGGAACTGGGGAGCCCAGAACTGGACACACTCCAAAGTAGACCTGCTGAGGTCGGTGGAACTCTTGCAGATTTACATTAGGAACAGCCGGAGAAGAAATAGTGCCCAAAACCAGCGCTGGTCCTCCTGCTGCTGAAGTTCATCTCCAAGCTTGAAGACACAGCCAGGGCTGGGGCCGACCTGTCCCCAGAAGCAAGCAGCACAGCTCGGAAGAAAACAGAAGTTATGGTGGAGAAGAAAGCCCTGAGATGGGGCATGGCTCCTCTCCACCCACCCATCCCCTATGCTCTTCAGCGAGTCACTGGAATCTCGACCCTGCTCTTTGCTAAGCCTCCAAATTGCTTATCGCTAGATGCAAGCAGCAACCACCAAGACAGCAGGACCCAAGAACACGGTGAGGGGCTCTCCCTGTGCAGAGGAGCTCACTCGCTGATGGGACATAGCATGGGCCGTGGTGGGAGGGTAGATGGTGAGAAGAAGCCAAGTGTTAGTGGAAAAGAACCCAGGCTCTGCACTGTTCACACGAGCCCCACAGCAGCATTTGGAAGAAAACCAGGGAAAAAAAGAAATGGTTTTGTGAGCAAAGACCCTGAAAAACCCTCGTGGCTTTCTCATTACTCTTCTAAGGAAGAGTTTCTCTGTTGGGAAATGCAACCCTCACCCAGGGCGAAACCCCTTCTGCTTCACTTGTGGACCTTGAATGCCCATCAGCCACCAGACTGTAAATACTGCTCGCAGCAGGTTTACAAGGTGGAAAGGCTTCGGAGACCTCTCACTGCAGGGAAAGTGGGGTAAACGTGTCAACGATACCAACAAATTCTAAATATTTAGGTGTTTAAATAAATAAAGATTTTACAGGGTTTCGGAATCTATTATTCATGGTGTGCTGGGGGTTGTCCAGACCGTGCACAAAGGCATGGAACCACTCTAAGAAGGTAGGAAATTCAGGCTCAGAAAGTTGAGTAAGTTGGAGAGCTGAGAGTCCATCCAGGCGTCCCCACCACTGGATAGAGGAACCTCAAGTATGTCACTGCCAGAAGAGCCCCGGTTTGCTGGGCATGGTGGCCACATGGCAAGTAACATCACAGAATCTTAGAATCATAGAGTCATCTAGGTTGGAAGGGACATTCAAGATCATCTAGTCCACCATCAACATAACACTGACAAAAAAACATCGCTAAACCATGTCCCCTGTCATGGTTGGAAGGGATCTTTGAGATCATCGAGTCCAACCACACAAAAAAAAGAAAAAAACAAACAAACAAAAAAACCCCACAACATGGCCGGAATGAGATGAGATCAAGAAGGGGATCTCTGCCATCCATTAACATCCCAAGGTGTCCAATGCGTCCCTGGGAAGTGGCTTGGCCAAAGGTGGACACACCAGGGCAATTCATTCGCTGCAAGGGGAATCGGTCTAGAAACGACCCGGTTTCCAGCTTCATAAAAAACACAGGACATTTTAAGTTCTTTGTCGAAACCGATTGTTTGAAGCAGCTGGAAGAGCGAGAAAAAAACGTCACCGTAATCCTTTTGGGATGCGGCGTTCCAGTTAACAGCATGCCAACCCAGCCCCACCATCAGAGAGCTTCAAAACAGACCTCCCGACTGGATAAAAAGCACCACCATCTTTCTCCTCGGCGCTAAAACGCCGCCCAGAATCCCACGTTTTCCCCGTGCCCATGTCCGTAATGACACCCTCAGATCCCAGGGCGAGCACATCCAGCTGGAGACGGGCTGCTCCGACCTGAGCAACCATCTCCCTTCTGTTTGTGCTTCCGCCACGGCGTTTTCAGCGGGGTTACGATTAATTAAAATTCCTGATTAATTAAAATGTTTCGCCACAACGACAACAACAGCAGAAATTGCTTTGAGAATAGCCCGCGCGAGGTGGAACCGGAGCCCGGTGGGTATGAATATGCATGGGGCTCAAAGTACACTCTATCGGCTTGCGTGCAGCCGGTCCATAAAATAAATGATATGGGGAAGGCAGAAGAAAGCAGAGGCTGAAATAGGGGTATAAAACTTTGCATCCCCCTCTGTATTTCCCTCTCTGCCCGTAACTGGCAGCTCGAGTGCAGGGAAACAGAGAGGCTTTCACTGGAGCTGGAGGGAGGCGTGGGTTTGGGCAGCGCTCTCGCTCCTTCTCCTGACAGCCACCAGCCCGAAAAGTTCGTACAAGTCACCTTCTACAGAGAAGGAAATAAACTTATTTATTTATAGTATTATTTATTTATTTATTATGCTGATGATACCAAACTGGGAGGGCTGGCCGACACTCCAGAGGGCTGCCCCTCTGGAGTGACCTGAACAGGCTGGAGAGCTGGGCAGAGAAGAACCTCATGAGGTTCAACAAGGGCAAGTGTAGGGTCCTGCACCTGGGGAGGAAGAACCCCAGGCACCAATATAGGTTTGGGGTGGATCTTCTGGAAAGCGCTTCTGAGAAGGATCTGGGGGTCCTGGTGGATGGTAAACTCTCCATGAGCCAGCAACGTGCCCTTGTGGCCAAGAGGCCAATGGGATCCTGGGCTGCGTAGGGAAGAGTGTGGCCAGGAGGTGGAGGGAGGTCATTCTCCCCCTCTGCTCTGCACTGGGGAGGCCACAACTGGAATCCTGCGTCCAGTTCTTGGCTCCCCAGTTCAAGAGAGACAGGGAACTAGGTTGACCTCCCTCGACCTACTGGCCATACTCTTCCCTATGCAGCCCAGGATCCCATTGGCCCTCTTGGGCCAATATACTAAGCATAATATATTAAATATAAATTTATATAATATTTATATAACACTGGGGCATATTTAGGGCTAGCAACTGGCTATAGAACAGAGAAACTGACTGGCGCACAGAAATACTAATTAAAATCACAGTCTTTATTCACTCAGGTTTTCTTTCCCATTCGGTCCCTCTGCTTTTTGATTAGAAAATAATCCTTGCAATTACACAATATTTTCCTCATTAAACCGCAAAAAGCAACAAAGATCCTTTGCTCCTTTGGCCAATTAGTGCCCGTGTACAATCACCAGGAACACAAATCAAAGCGTGTTCCCGCTCTGACCTAATGAGCCGTCTACGCAAAATCTAAGCTCCGCGTTTTCCTGTGACTGCAGCACTAATTTTTGGGGTTTTTTTCCTGTATCCCCCAAGCAACCCAGCACTGAGCATTATTCCCTCTCTCGGGAAACTCTGAGCCCAAGCTGCCTGGGCTGGGAGCTGCCGGTCACCTCCAGCGTTGGCAGCGCTCCGCCGCGGCTTCGCTTTAATTAACGAAGCCTAAACGAATCCTTCTGCCCTCCGCTCTGGGGTGCGGGGCTGGCGGCTCCCAGGAGAAGGAGGGAAGCTCGGGGAGGTTGGAAGGGATCCATAGATTTCCTCCGGGCACATCCTGCCAACGGTGGCCCTTTGTGGCTGGGGGGCCGGTACCCGGCTCCTCCCCACAAAAGCATCCCTTCCCCGGCCTCTCTCCTTTCTTCTCCTCCCAGAAAAAAAAAAAAAAAAAAAAAAAAAGGCCGTTTTCGGAACTCGTACTTCTACACCCACCCCCGGCCCAAATCCCTGTAAGTTATTCTCACTTAAACCCATTTTGCTCTCCCACCGTGTGCCGAAGTGGTGCGAGTTACCCTGCGCCGTGCTACTCACGCCCACCTGAAATCCATTTTCTGACCAATTTCCTTCTGACGCGCGTCTTAACCAGCTTCACTTTCACTTCGGAATCTGGCCTAAATTGGAGAATAATGTACTGAAACTCGGCTCAAAAAGCAGAGCACGTAATCGGTCTCTGCCAGAAGGTGGATCTGAGCTTTTTTGTTGTTTTTCAGGGGAAACGGAGGGGGAGGCGCTAAGGAGGGGGCTGCAAGCCTGGAGTTTGAGCTCCAGCGATGGTATAGAAGGCAATTAAGCAGTGCCTACTCATCAGTGTGATTCTATTTATTGAAGCCGGTTAATAAGCCCAGAATTAGTTTTTCCTTGTCAAAAAAACCCTGTTTCAGTGGAGACCCTTTCCAGAGATGGCTTGAGTATGCTGACTTGCCTACAAGCAATTAGCTTTATTATTTGTCCAGTGGTTTTGGGAACCTGCGTGACAGGTTCCCCCCGACACGTGTCTCTCGTTCTGGTCCCTGGGTTAGAGCATCACTGCTACGGGTCTGCCCCTGTGGGATCCACCTGCTCCTCTCTTGGAAATATTTCAGTTTCTTGGCCGAATTTTGCCAAATCTGGTGAAGATGCTGAGCTCTTAGAAGTGCTATGAAAATTCAAAGCAGAACGCTCCCCGTTCCCTCGCTCCGGGACAGGCTGGTACCCCCGAGGAACCGGAGCGGTGCTCACTCTTGAGACAAAATTCCCTGAAGCTGGAACTCCCCGTTTCCACTGCTCGGGGTGTGATTTGATTAATCCCATTAAGGTTTAAAAGGAGAGGGGAGTATCAGCCTCTCTGCAGCAGGGACCATCTTCCCCAGCTGGACGCACAGTTCCAAGCACCGTGGGATTTTGTCCAGGTAAAATGTAAAAACCTCTACGTAGAAAACCTCCGGCAAAACCCTGAGTTAATCACAGTAACAGAGCTGTCCTGCTCCCTTACCAACTTCCACAGGATGGTCCTCCACGGAGGAGAGGCTTCCTCTGTCACTGTCAACGTCCCTAATCTAATTACTGCTCATCAGAAAGTGTGAAGAAAAGCATTTTCTCTGGGTCTCAGGTGTTTAACCAAGCGGGGAGAGGGACGCACGCTGGAAATCCCACAGCGTGGCAAAACAGCCCCCATTAAACAGTAGGATTCAGCCTGGAAGCTGTGCAATCCCTTTGAATTTTCCGGGAAGTGCCATGGGAAATTTAGTGATGGAGAAGGGGCGGAATTTGCTTGTTCCTGCCACGATTTGCCTCCCTGTGAAGTGTGTGGCACCTGCAGCCCGGGACTGACCCGATGTGTTCGTCCACTGAACCCATCAAACCACCTCTCACCCTGTGCTCCCATCCTCCAGCCCGAATTCATGGAACAAATGTCACCGCCGCGTTTGGCGTGGCCTCCTGCTGCCTCTTGGGTTTTATTTTGGGTACAGGGAAGAAACACCACCCTGATTTCGTGGTGTTCCTCAGGGCTCAGTACTGGGACCAGTGCTGTTTAACATCTTTGTCGGAGACATGGACAGTGGGATGGAGAGCACCCTCAGCAAGTTTGCTGATGACACCAAGCTGTGTGGCGGGGTCGATACGCAGGAGGGAAGGGATGCCATCCAGAGGGACCTGGACAGGTTGGAGAGGTGGGCTCATGCAAATCGCATTAAGTTCAACCAAGCCAAGTGCAGGGTCCTGCACCTGGGACATGGCAACCCCAGGCACAGATACAGGTTGGGTGGAGAATGGCTGGAGAGCAGCCCCGAGGAGAAGGACTTGGGGGTGTTGGTGGATGAGAAGCTCAACATAAGCCGGCAGTGTGCACTGGCAGCCCAAAAAGCCAACCCCATCCTGGGCTGCATCAAGAGAAGTGTGGCCAGCAGGTCATGGGAGGTGATTCTAGCCCTCTGCTCTGCGCTCATGAGACCCCACCTGGAGTCCTGTGTCCAGCTCTGGAGTCCTCAACACAGGAAGGACATGGACCTGTTGGAAAGGATCCAGTGGAGGGCCACAAAGATGATCAGAGGGATGGAGCACCTCTCCTGTGAAGACAGGCTGAGAGAGCTGGGGTTCTTCAGCCTGGAGAAGAGAAGGCTCCGGGGAGACCTTAGAGCAGCCTTCCAATGTCTGAAGGGAGCTACAGGAGAGCTGGGGAGGGACTTTGTGTCAGGGAGTGCAGTGACAGGATAAGGGGTAAGGGTTTTAAATTGGAAGAAGGGAGATTGAGATTAGATACCAGAAAGAAATTCATTCCTGTGAGGGTGGTGAGACACTGGAACAGGTTGCCCAGGGAAGTTGTAGATGCCCCATCCCTGGTGGGGTTCAAGGCCAGGTTGGATGGGGCTTTGTGCAACCTCGTCCGGTGGGAGGTGTCCCTGCCCGGGGCAGAGGGGTTGGAACTAGATCATCTCTTAAGGTCCCTTCCAACTCGAACCACTCTATGATTCCATGATTTCATTTGTTAAGCTGAACAGCCCATCACCAAACAGCTAATCACCACTTATTTTATTTTTTTTTTTTACTGGAAAACTGGATCTTTCTCTCCAAGACAGATCTTCAGGGCTTCTTCTGGCCTGCTTAAGCCAGCACGTACCAATTCCTGTCCTTAAACTGACGAGGCAGCGCAGACACGGGGGGTATGATGCCCCATGCTGGCAAAAACCACTGCTCCCCTGGAAGCAAATCCACCATCCCGAGGGGCACGGCAGAGGCAAATCCTCCCACCGACACAAACCTTGGCCCCTCGTAAAAACAAACCTACCACAAGCACACACCGCTCCGCATTAACGGGATGCGTCTCCGGGGCTATTTGCTGTGCTGATCGATGCCCTTTAAGATAAATAAATAAATCAATCAATCAATGCAGGTGTAAATAAATTCATTTCCTAGGTGTGCGGAAACACACATCGTCTACGGAGCGAGAGCCCGGGAGAACGAGCCTGTCCATCCGATGCGGAGGGAATTTCGTTAGCCTGGCACAATCTCAGCATAGCTAAAGAGGGCGAAACACCGTGTATTTGTGCTCAAACCCTGATGATGTTTATTTACTAGGACAAATATAGCTGAGGGTAGCAACTTATCAAGGCTTGCTTTATTTCAGGAGCAAATTGCTACCATGGAACCAGACATTTGATGTTTCCCTGCTATTGCCCAACAAAGGGAGCTCGCTTTACTAACTCGGCTAATGACCAGCAAAGTCGCCTCACGTGGATTATAAAAATCAAAAGGACAAAAGGTTCAGGATGAAAAATAACAATTTCCCCGGCTTGCTTTTGTGATCAAACAGTGGGGAATTCGCAGCAGAAAACTCGGCTTTGAAATAGAAAAATAATAGTAACAGTGAAAATAAATGACGAGGTCTTGGTTCTATTGAGCTTTACTGAGCCTGAAAACCCACAAGTTTTGCTGCCGGAGAGTGCGTGAGGATTCATTCAGAAGTCGATAATCAGCAGAGAGGGATTAGTGCCTTCCAATAACTGCTCTAACTACAAAGATGGTAAAAGGCTCAAGCAACATCCATTATCTTATCCCTTTATACTGGCTCCTGGCCCCGAGTTCCACAAGTACCATGTTTACTATTGCGGCAGCAAAGCAAATTTGATCAGAGCAACGCCAACAAATGATCCGACAGCACCTTTGGATAAAATCTTCCCCTTGATCCTTCCTAGATTTGCTGAGTTCCTGGACCCCAACCTGGCTTTCCCGGAGTGTGGAATACCTGGGAATCCCTGGAGCCTGACCGCATCTCCCCGTTCTGAGCCAACTCCTGCGTGCAGGACTTCTGGTCCTAGGGACAGGGTCCCCTTCCATCCCTGGGGTGACCAAAGGAGCCCTCCACACCTCAGCTCGGCTGGAGAGGCCAAGGGTGCTTTCAGTCTGTTCTGTGCAGGCATTGAAAAAACAGATTATTCTCTTCCCTCAGCTGTGATAAGAGCCCCGTTTTCCCGTGTTTTGCGGTACCCAGAGATAGATTTACTTAAAAGATTCATAAAGCAAGAAATCAACTGGAAATGGAAAGTTCAATATCAGATGAGATCAGTTTGGGTATCCATGAGACAGAGTATTTATCTACCAGCTCCCTGAGACTTCAAGCACTGAATCTGTTATCTCAGCACAAATCTACAGATCCTAAGTTCTCTCATTTTGGGCTTGATGTCACACCTCCATCGTGGTCAGCAAAGACCATTTTATTGCCCTTCCTTATAGTCACATGACAAAATCCTCTGCCCCTTCTGCTTTACTGTTGACATGTTTCTAGGATAAAAAAAAAGAAAAACGAAAAAAAAGTAGAAACACAGAATCATAGAATGGTTGGAGTTGGAAGGGACCTGAATGATCATCTAGTTCCAATCCCCCTGCCCTGGGCAGGGACACCTCCCACCAGAGCAGGTTGCTCAAAGCCCCTTCCAGCCTGGTCTTGAACACTTCCAGGGATGGGGCATCCATCCCTGTAAAAGCAATCTGTGTGCTTATGTTTTCTCCCCTCCGTGCAGAAATTTATTTATAGCAGAACCTCTTCGCTGAAGAACTCGGAACACTTGGTGAACAGGCTGGTGAGTCACCTGGCCCTCTGGATCTTTACCTTAGCAGCCACCCTCACGAGATAGCGACCTGAATTTCGCCTTGAGCGTGAAGAACGACACGTGCCAAGCCCTACCCTGACACGTGGTGGAGGCTTGTGGAGCACACTGGGTCCCCAGAGCTGATGCGCAGGCTGCCCGCACTGCGGCAACGAGACGGGGAAGGATGGGTGGACAACTGCGAGCGTAGGGTCGCTGGGCAGCTCTGGTAGCCAGGTTTGCATTTATTTGGCAGAGAAAAGCAGCTGTTCTTCCCTTTTTTAGGGTCCGTGTCTTGGAGGAATCACAGAATCATAGAATCATCTAGGTTGGAAGGGACCTTCAAGATCATCTAGTCCAACCATCAACCCAACTCTGACAAGAAAACCATCACTAAACCATGTCCCCGAGCACTATGTCAACCCAGCTTTTGAACATCTCCAGGGATGGTGCCTCAGCCTCTTCCCTGGGCAGCCCATTCCAAGGCTTGACAACCCTTTCAGTGTAAAAATTTTTCCTGATATCCAACCTGAACCTCCCCTGGCACAACTTGAGGCCATTTCCTCTTGTCCTGTCGCCTGTGATTTGGGAGAAGAGACCGATTCCCCCGGCTACACCCTCCTTTCAGGGAGTTGGAGAGAGCAAGAAGGTCTCCCCTCAGCCTCCTTTTCTCCAGGCTGAACACCCTCAGCCTCTCCCCACAAGACTTGTGCTCCAGACCCCTCACCAGCTCTGTTGCCCTTCTCTGGACCCGCTCCAGCACCTCAATGTCTTTTTTGTGGTAGGGAGCCCAAAACTGGACACAACACTCAAGGTGGGGCCTCACCAGTGCCCAGTACAGGGGGATGATGACCTCCTGAGTTCTACTCACCACACTGTTCCTGATACAGGCCAGGATGCTGTTGGCCTTCTTGGCCACCTGGGCACACTGCCGGCTCATGTTCAGCCGGCTGTCCACCAACACCCCCAGGTCCTTTTCTGCCAGGCAGCTCCAGCCACTCTGCCCCCAGCCTGTAGCGCTGCCTGGGGTTGGTGTGACCCAAGTGCAGGACCCAGCACTTGGCCTTGTTGAACCTCATCCCGTTGGCCTCAGCCCATCTATCCAACCTGTCCAGATCTCTCTGCAAAGTGAAGGGAAGGGCCCTATAAGCCAGTGGTCCAGAGCAGAGTCTGAGACTGGTGTCTCTTCATTCACCTCCAGGTCTGTATTTCCAAACTGAAGGCTTTTCTGGGGCATGAAGCCCCTGAAAAATGCTTCCCTTGGGCCACACTGGGACAATTGTACGACGAATCTGTCACACACGGCCAGGTTAATGCTTCCCTGACATCAGAGAGAGAAACTCCTCCTGGCTTCCACAGCCGCGCTGCCGCTGGCCCAGTGCTTAAGGGCAAAACCAAAAGCCTGATTTTTCTCAACATTTAAGTGAGTTCAGTGTAGACCGGTCTCAGCTCCAAAGTGTTACTGTGTCCAGTTCTGGGCTCCCCAGTTCAAGAAGGACAGGCAACTGCTGGAGAGGGGACAGCAGAGGGCTACAAAGATGATGAGGGGTCTGGAGCATCTCTCTGATGTGGAGAGGCTGAGGGACTTGGGTCTTTTTTGGTCTGGAGAAGAGAAGGCTGAGGGGGATCTGATCAATGCTTATCAATACTTAAAGGGAGGGTGTCAGGAGGATGGGGCCGGTCTTTTTCAGTGGTGCCGAGTGACAGGACAAGAGGAAATGGGCCCAAACTTGAATATAAGAAGTTCCACCTACACCTGAGGAGGAAGTTCTTTCCTGTGAGGGTGGCAGAGCCCTGGAAGAGGCTGCCCAGGGACGTGGTGGAGACATTCTCTGGAGACATTCCAAACCCACCTGGACACGTTCCTGTGGGACCTGCTCTGGGTGGCCCTGCTTTGGCAGGGGGTTGGACTAGATGATCTCCAGAGGTCCCTTCCAACCCCATATCATTCTGTGATTCTGTGTTCCCGTAGTTTGTCCTGTGCTCATATGGTGTCTCTCAGGGACGGCGGAGGGGGGCCCATGTGTCGAGGCTCCTTGTGAAGACGTGAGGCTACGACACCGGCTGGCTTCCCCTTCGACACAGACGTGCTTGTCACACGGGGCGAGGTGATGGAGAAGAGGCCACGGCGCGTTGCCGCGGCTTTGGTGTAAACCAGCAGGCAGCAGCCCTTTTTTGCGTGGGTGTAAGTGCAATCGTGAAACCAGCACGGGCCGTTCGCGCTGACTGGAGAAACCCACTGAACTAAGGCACCCCCCGGCAGGACAGATGGTGTCTCTAGATGAGAAGTTTGTTGTGTGTCTCAGGGAAGGGGCCTTATGGAGATCTCTAAGCTTGAGAAATATGACTTCCTCTGTTTTTTACATTAGAAAAGGCAGAGGGGTTGGGGAAAAGACAAGGATCCACCTTAAACACCACCAAAGAGATGCAGGCTCAAAGGAAAAGATAAGCCCAACAAAGGCTCTTGCTGAAAAGCCAACTATATCAACAAGCCCCAGCTACTAGGGCTCGGTGACTACACTGCCCAGTGACTCCTGCTCCATAAAGGACCGATTCTCCTCCCTTTGGGAAAACAATGCGTTCCACACACTGAAATAAAGAACGGCCCCTCGCCAAGCCCCCGGCAGTGTCAGGGGGTGTCAGGCTCTGCCCAGCAGATAACAAAGGCATCAGCGTGTAGCCCATCATCTCCTCCTGCCATCTCCGGCTGCCCTCCCTTCCATTCCCTCCCTGAACGGAATTTCTTCTTCTAATGGAAATGAAGAAAAACCTCCAGTGCAGATAATCCTCCGGTATAACGGTAGTACATTCGGGACAGGGGCCAAGCAGCGTAAAGAACAAGCCAAATCTCTTTTGCTTAAAGCCTGGCCTGAACATGATAATGTGATGACTTTGGTCTGGATGTTTCAAATGCTGTTCATTGGGATTGGATTGGCATATAGACGATATCACCTAAAATTATTAAGAACGAGGAACTGAGCAGATAGCTTCAGCCCACTTCTCTTTCCCAACAAAGCTGGTGGTCTAAAAGACCACTTGGCCTAAACACAAGGTAGTCTAACCTAGCCATCACCTTTCACTTCTGTTCCCCTTTGCTTTCTGTAGAAAGGACCAACCACATCCCACTTAAACACGGGCTGAAGACCCTCTTCGCAAAGGCGAAGCTCCTGACTATTCCATGTCCAACCTGTTTCTGGCCACTGCGGGTCACACCGGGTATTCAGAACTTGACATCCTTGGGAAAGATTCACATCAATTCCTCTGGGTTCTGGACCAAGCCTATATACTGTAGGTTTCCAAAAGCGTGGTAGCCCTGGCTGTTGTGTAGCTTCCTAGTATCTGTCATAGCCAGCTATTATTTCTGTTTTACATGAATAAAACACAGCTCAAACCCTGATAACTACGTGCAAGCTTAAAATGGCTTTCAATTTCTATCAGCAGGCTTTTAAACAGGATTGTGGTAACACCCCAAAAGAAGCAAAATATTTATGGGAGAAAAAGCTATGGGAGCAAAATATTTATGGGAGAAACAGAAACCAGTAGCAACAAGAACACCAAATCAGATCACTTTCTATAGCCCATACCAGTGCAACTGAGGGCACAAGGTAAAATGAGTACAAAATGCCACCATTCTGACTTTAATATAGCCACTGAGTATCATTTTGATGGCTACACAGGGTGGAAAGCAGCAGGGGATGACGTTCATCATCCATTTCAAGTCTTCCAATTGGCAAATAAACTCAGTCCTTTAGGAAAAAAAAAAATTCTCCTGAATTGGACAAGCTTTGGAATGGTTACAAGCCAAGATCCATTGTTCTGGTTGAATTTGTTACAAGCCCTAGGCATATCATAAAAGAAGATCCTTATTTTAATGTTTTTATCTTCCCGGTCATCTAATTTAGCTCCTTCCAGGGTGGTCATTTATTTTCTTCACTGTTGCCTTCTTCGTTCACTAGATTTAGAGATGAAATCAAGACTCGTCAGCAGCCTTGAGCAGGGCGTCAGTGCTAGTTTGAATTTCCCTTGTCTTCTGTTTAATCGAATTTTCATTTGTATCTCCTCAGCTGTTTCCCCTCCGAGGCCTTTCCCCCTCCTGCCCCCCTTTTCTCCACTCATCCATATAGATCATACAAGCGTTTCTGGCAAGCACCAGCTGCAGACACAGCGAGTTCTTGGGCACCTTCTACTTTTAGAAAACCACCAAGAGGGCAAATAACACCCGTGCTTGTTCTGTGAAGCTTGAAGCCTTGCTTTTCAGAGACACCAGTCTCTTCATTAACTCTCCTGCTCTCTCTGGAACACGACCGAGACGTGGAGGACGGCAGAGCTACGCCTTCGTTGATGCACAACGCCACGTGTGGGTTCACAGCCACTGTTGTGCTGGGTCAGCCCAGCCAGGCAGGACTTTGAGACTGCATTAAAAAGAATCACATCTAGATTTCCCCTCCACGTTCCCCAAGAGCTGCCTGGAGCTCCTGGCAGGCCAGCACTCAAAATGCACTCTACTTACGATTCGTTTGCTATCAGCAAAATCTTTCTTTCAGCTTGGAGTTTGCTTTCGGTGAGGCAGCCTATTACAAATGCCCTACGAGGGATCTGAGATGTAACCACCGAAACCTTCAACTGGTATCGCTTCCTCCAACCACTTCCTTCCATTGTGGGGATGGAGCAGTTCATGTGGGTGGTTGAGAACAGCCTCTCTCGTACTGGAAATCTTCAGTACGGGAAAAGAAAAGCCCCAACAACTTCTCCATCCAAACTTGGGTAAAAAAGACCAGAGATTCAGCAGTTCATATTTCTGCTCCCACAGCTGATGTCCTGAATCACAGAATCACATGGGGTTGGAAGGGACCTCTGGAGATCATCTAGTCCAACCCCCTGCCAAAGCAGGGCCACCCACAGCAGGTTGCACAGGAAACGTGCAGGGTTTGAATGTCTCCAGAGAAGGAGACTCCACCACCTCCCTGGGCAGCCTCTTCCAGGGCTCTGACACCCTCACAGGAAAGAAGTTCCTCCTCGTGTTTAGGTGGAACTTCTTATATTCAAGTTTGTCCCCATTTCCTCTTGTCCTGTCATGGGGCACCACTGAAAAAAGACCGGCCCCATCCTCCTGACACCCTCCCTTTAAGTATTGATAAGCATTGATCAGATCCCCCCTCGGCCTTCTCTTCTCCACACTAAAAAGACCCAAGTCCCTCAGCCTCTCCTCAGAAGGGAGATGCTCCAGACCCTTCATCGTCTTTGTAGCCCTCTGCTGTCCCCTCTCCAGCAGTTCCCTGTCCTTCTGGAACTGGGGAGCCCAGAACTGGACCCAGTGCTCCAGATGGGGCCTCTCCGGGGCAGAGCAGAAGGGCAGGATGACCTCCCTCCACCTGCTGGTCACACTCTTCCTGATGCCCCCCAGGATGCCATTGGCCTTCTTGGCCGCAAGTGTACATTGCTCATGGTCATCCTATTCTCCACCAGGACTCCCAGGTCTTTCTCCTCAGAGCTGCTCTCCTGCAGGTCAGCCCCCAACCTGTCCTGGTGCAGGGGGTTATTCCTTCCCAGGTGCAGCACTCTACACTTGCCTTTATTGAAGTACATCAGGTTCCTCTCCGCTTGTGAAGAGCTGTTCTGTGCTGAGAAGCGATTAGAAGAAGTGACAGGACATTTCAGACAAAAATCTCAGGCTATTAGAGAAAGTTATTTAATGCAAAATCAATCTGCAGTTAGGAGTGATGTACAGTTGTGAAAAACTTGCTGGTTTTAGGTCATTTACAAGTAAATCACACAAAACGCTGAGGAATATGTGATCAAGAAGAGTTCTGCGTTAGGACAGAGTGACCTTTCCATGATCTGCTCCATCACTGACTAGCACAATTTCTGCTTGTAATTCATTATTCTGAAGCTGTTTATGTTTTATCCATGACAAGGGCAACTTCCATCAATCAGTTCTTGAACCTGGAATTCCTGGCTCTTTAATCCAAAGAGCGTTCAGCGGAAACCGAGATTCTCATTTGAATATTCACCTTCCTTGCTCTTATACACGGCACTTGATCCATCAGTGAATAGTTGACGTTGTCTTTGACAGGGATGCTCTGTCAATCTGACATAACCTGAGAGACGCTCAGGGTATGTTTTGCTGCCGAGTGAAAGACTACAGCACTTCAGTCATTAATAATTAAGCACGACTTTGCTATTGGATATAAGATCTGCTTCGTTTGCATTGATTTTTACACTCATCCCACTGCTGTTGGATATATACTGCATGAACTGGGGGCGCATGGTCCAGTGTCTCTCCACTTACAGTCAGGACCACTACTCATGATAATTCACATTAAGGAGGTCTCCTGGGAGAGAATAAATCAGGTTAGAGAAGGCTCGCTTGCAACTGACGCTGAATTGAAACCGTTTCTTTCCCTTTCCCCTGTGCCTTAGTATCACAGAATGACATGGGGTTGGAAGGGACCTCTGGAGATCATCTAGTCCAACCCCCTGCCAAAGCAGGGCCACCCCAAGCAGGTTGCACAGGAACGTGTCCAGGCAGGTTTGAATGTCTCCAGAGAAGGAGACTCCACCACCTCTCTGGGCAGCCTCTTCCAGTGCTCTGCCACCCTCAAAGGAAAGAAGTTCCTCCTCATGTTTAGGTGGAACTTCTTATATTCAAGTTTGTCAGGAGGATGGGGCCGGTCTTTTTTCAGTGGTGCCCAGGGATAGGACAAGAGGAAATGGGCACAAACTTGGATGGAGGAGAGACAGACAGGGCAGGTTCCTTGTAGAGCTTTCATGAGGCTACAGATGTGAGAAATACCTTTCACAGGATGGACTTTCTGGCCTGGTTTACTAACAGAAAAAGGGCACAAAAGGTGTGTCATTGAAGCTGTGAACTGGTGAGCACTTATGAGGCAAGAGGAGTCTAACAAGACACAAGACTGTGTCTAAGGCTGAGGGGAAATAAAAGGGAGAAGCCTCCAAAGCCCAGGACAACTAAAGCTTGTTACAAAAGCAGGGAGATCATTCTAGTGTGAAGCAAACCTAAGCTTTGCATTAAAAATGTAAATGTGATTGAAGTAGCATAACCAGATTAAATGGATTTGACCTCCACAAGCATAAAAGATGCTCTAAATATACTGAAACAGCAACAAACAGCTGCACTTCCCTTTTTCACTGGGTTATGGATCACAGGAAATTTATTTAATAAACAGCGCAGCAATTCCAAGCTTGTGAAAGATTTGCACTTCTTTTACAGGAACTAATAGGAGAAAATAAGGCTGATTTGGGGAAAAATTGCCTAAAGGTACAAGAAGACTTTTGAAAACCACTTTTCAAAGTCTTTGAATGTGACTGATTTACCCTCAAAAATTAAGCCTGAACACACAGAACTAGCCAGGAGTGACTGAATCTTTCAACGCAAGCTCACATCTCAACCTTACCGGAGAAGCTGATGGACATTTCTTTCTGCTTTTATGATTTATTGGTTTTTTTTACTTATTTTAACCCAGATCACTGCCAGAGCCTGGATCACTGTGTCACCATACATCAGTCACCACACAGGCATCGCCATGCTGCCAGAGCTGAGCAGGGACAAGCAGAGGTGACTTAACCCCATGCCACCAACAAGGAGATGTTAATCAAAGCCCAGCTTCGGCTTTCGGAAGGCTGCCTGCAAAATGCTGCACGGGATAAATGCAAGAAAACACCACCCAGAAGCACAGGAACAAAGCAAAGTGGTGTGAAGGGGAATTAAAAACATTAACCAAACTTTCCCAGCTAAGCCTGGCTTTTTATGCATTCTAGGGGAAAACTCTGGTAAGGCCGTGCAACATTGTCCCTCAACTGGTTTCCAACTGGAGGGGTAGTTCTTTAGTTAAAACAGAAGTTAGGAATGATGAATAAGGAAAGTAATTCAGATTTTCTTGTCAGGAAATCATTGAGTAACTTGGGCTAGAGGTCCCTGCCCCAGGCAGAGCTACCACCTCAGGCAGGTCAGGCTGCACAGGTCCTTGTCCTGTTGAGTTCTGAAAGTCCCAGGGAGGATGGTTCTCCCCTTCCCTGGGCCCAATTTCACTTTTGCATCAACCTCCCTGTGAAGCATTTTTTCCTTATATTCTACCTTAATTTCCATGAAATGTGTCTCTTGCCTCTCCTCCTTTCACTGGGTATCTCTAAGGAGAGCCTGGCTCCACGTTCTCTCTAGCCTTCTTTGGGTGGTGGGAGAGAGCAGTGAGATCTCCCTCAGCTTCCCCTTCCCTCAGCCTCCCTACGCTCAACCCCAAGCCCCAAGCACCTCGGTGGCCCCAGTTTACCACTGTTTTACCCCTTGTTTCAGGAGATCCAAACCCGAACACCGCATTTCAGATTCAGGGGGGAACAGGCAAGATTTAGTCCAAATTTTCACAAAACCTCATTTCTTGGAAGTCATTAAATACATGTATAAAATGCTACAGTTAAACCTGCGCTTCCTAAAACCAGGCAGTAATTTTTCCTCTCCTGATACAAGTAAAGTGGCAAAGAACTACAAGTGAAATCAATTTGAGAGCTGGTACCTGAGAGCACCCGAGGCAAAAAGGAAATGAGGGTGGCATGAAAAAGGTCGTGATAAAATAACCTTTTATTTCCTGATCTCTGTTTTGCAAGAAGCGTAAGAAACAGAAAGAGGATTTGGGCAAAGGTTGGACACACCAAGTGAGACTAGAAGTGGGCGGCCATTAGCAGAAGCAGAGATGTCGTGGTCTTCAACAAAGCTTAGGTGCAGGCAAGCCTATTTGTGTGCAATAGAATCATAGAATGGTTAGAGTTGGAAGGGACCTTAAAGATCATCCAGTTCCAACCCCCCTGCCCTGGGCAGGGACACCTCCCACCAGATCAGGTTGTTCCAAGCCCCCTCCAACCTGGTCTTGAACACTTCCAGGGATGGGGCAGCCACAGCTTCTCTGGGCAACCTGTTCCAGTGCCTCACCACCCTCACAGCAAAGAATTTCTTTCTGGTATCTAAATAACCCAGTTCTGTTCAAGCCCATTGATGCTGATGTGCACATTATTAGAAAACTCGATTGTTCTGGGGTTTGGGACCTGAGCATGAATGAAAACATGAGCTATGCCTAACGCTGGGACTTAACTACATACCGATTAGTCGCCTCTCTAATTTGGCAGCACCACGAGCCCTGTGGCCTCGCTGCCAGCAGCCCTGAGCAGTCATTACTGTCCTGAAATCAGCCAGCTGTGGGGGCTCCGTGCTGCTGAGAACCCACAGCCGAGGGCTGAGCACCCAGAAAGTCTCTGGGAAGATGAAGACAACAGTTCTGCTGAAGGTGGAGGATTCTCCTGGAGAACAGAGGGAGCAGGAGGAGGGAGCCAATAAAAATGTTATGATCCTGGTTATTTTAAAAATCTCAGTGTATCTATCCAGTTACCATGAAATTTAAATACACCGCTTTGGCTGGGCTTGTATCCCTGCTATGGACACTCTGTCCTATTAGATTTTTTTTTCCTACTTTTCACTGGAAACTCCAAAAAGTTATTTCAAAGTCCTACACAGGAGGATAGGACTGATTTTTAAAAAAAGATAGAATGTCAATGTAATCCTGAGTATCTTGTTTATGCCAGAAGGCCTCATCTATTTGTTTGATCACCGATGGGAAAAACAGTACAATTTGATCTCGCCAATCAGAACTAGAAGTACCAGAGTAATAATGCAATTTTCATGCTCTGTCATGTAGGAAAAACTTTACAATTTGTTTAGCCAAGTATGAATTAAAAATAAACTTATTTCTTGAAAGGATTGGTAGACAGAAGTAGTAGATAAATAAAAAAGTAGATATATAAAGCCTAAATTCTGAATTATTTACTGAAGCATATGAAAATCAGTAGTTTCTAATTCTTTTATCATTTATGGGCTCTCTCTTGGTATTTCTGCTGCAGAGGTGAGGTGGGATGGTGACGGTGACCTGGCTGGTCCCAGCAACACAGAAACACACTTGCAGGGAAATTCCTATCGAGCAGGAGGCTGCTGGCAGGGAAGGGGTTCTTGGGGACCTTTCCTCTTTTCTAATGCATCCCTGATGCCATCAGCTGGAGCAATGCCGACCCTCAAGCCAGGATTTGGCAAAGCGCTCTCCTCTTCCTCCCCACCAGGCTTTCACAAGGTTAGAAAGATGCAGATAACAAATCAAGGACCACCAGCTCATGGACCTACCGTCCAATTTAAACATCTTAAATGCACACATTGAGCAGCGTCGGGCTCCTGCTGAAGAACTGGCCAGACAGGAACCACCTTTAAAGTAACTGGTTGATAGAGCGCAGTGGGTTTTTTTTGCTGAGCTGTTAATCAGGAGAGTGTAAATTTATCGTACAGCTAAATTGAGGAAAACAAGGGCATGCTGCTAGGAGCTTTCTGCTTTATTAAGTAGACACCTTCTCATTCATGTGGAAAAATTTGTCCAATTTGGCTAAATAATTAATCACCAAAGGGTGACTGGTGATTAATGAACAGTATGATGATGTTCTGAGGTGTGTGTTCATCACGACAATTTTCTCTCATCCCAGTGATTTGTGCTCATGTTACCGATGAAGTGTGGTGATAAAGGCTCTGCAATGCCTGGGGTGGGGGGACACACATGATGGTGATGAATAGAACAGGAGAGCTGGAGAGGGACTCTTTGTCAGGAAGTGTAGTGGCAGGACAAGGGGTAATACTTTTAACTTGGAAGAGGGGAGATTTAGATTAGATACCAGAAAGAAATTTTTTGCTGTGAGGGTGGTGAGACACTGGAACAGATTGCCCAGAGAAGCTGTGGCTGCCCCATCCCTGGAGGGGTTCAAGGTCAAGCTGGATGGGGCTTTGAGCAACATGGTCTGGTGGGAGGTTTCCCTGCCCAGGGCAGGGGGTTGGAACTAGATGATTGTTAAGGTCCCTTCCAACTCTACCCATTCTATGATTCTATGAATATCTGCCCATTTCAGATTTTGTAGGCAACAAGACAGGGCCCTCACCTAACCCTGGAAAGGAACATCCACCCCATGGGCACGGGTGCACCTCACCAACCTGCCACCAAGTGATGAATTTCTCCTAATCACAAGGGCCGCACGGAACAAAATGGCCAGTGGAAAGAGCTCTTTCAGCTGCAGCAAGTTATAGCCCCACCTCCCGTAATACCCTTCTGCACCCCTTATAGATGTACAGAGGCTGGGGGTAAATAAGAAGAGATTCCCAAAATATACTGAACCAACGACGCCGTGCTGCGCGAAGAAGAGGGCTGTAATGAATCAGGAGCACTGCGCTGGCGGCGAGGAAACATCGCTGCAAACTACCACATACCACAGCTCCAGAAATCTAGCCATAAAACCCCTCCTTTGTTACCTGGATTATTCTGCCTAACATCCATTTTGTGCGCTCAGCCTTTCCTGTGCATTGTTTAACGCTTTAAAGTCAGAGATACTAACTACGGGGAGAGGATAAAACACCAAATTCTGCTAGGAGGCAGTACACATTTTTATCACTGAAGTAGTCTTTTCCTCAATACAGGCCCGTTCTTATCTCATCCCCTTCCATAACGATTCCCAGCTGACGCAGAAATGCTCCCAGTCTGTGCCAGTGCCCCTGAGATGCTGTTGATGATGTTCTTGTAGACAACAGCATTTAACACAAGTCTGAAGTTGCTAGAGAACCTCAAAGCATCTTGAGTCACTGCTCTGCCCCTCAGGCTGTTTTAAGCACTTGGTGGGGGTGATGGTTTAGAGGAGGGACAGACACAGAGGTGAAACCTCCATTCCCGGCATTCCGGTGCTAACACTGGGGCGATGAATTCTCCAGATAGGATATTTCTGGAGTAGGGTGTTCTTCTGGACCAGGGAAAGCTTGCTGAGCCCCTTTCCTCGTTATTAAACCCTGTTATTTCCCACCAGCACTGGATCCTGCTCCTGGGGAAACGCATTCTGAGTTTTCCCTGGACACCACAATCCTTGAGTCAGCCAAGACCCTTAGGTTTTCTGAGAGAATGACCACTAGCACCCCAACAACATCCCTCAGCGTTCCCCCAAAAGCAACTCCTCCAACGTTAACCACGCAGAATCTCCGTGGAGAGATTGCACAAGTTACCCCATGTCAAATAGAATATACAATGAGCTGTCTTTGGCTCCCGAGGACATAAAAATCTCACAGCGATGGGGAAGTAGGGGTTTACTAATAGCCATGGCCTGAACTCGTTAAGTCGTGGGAGGACCCCGTGTGACCCACACCATTTTCTTTCTCTCTCAAGCCGGTTGAGTTCAGCTCCTCTGTTTTAACCTTACAGGTTTGATCCTCGGATGAAAGGTCTGCTGATGAACCGGTATAATTTTTGGTGACTAAGCAGAGCAGGACATGCCCAAGAATAAAGAAAAACAAAGCAACTTCAGCTCTGCTCACCCTCCTCTTTCAATGTCACAAAAATGTTATTGATTAGCAATTTGAAAATAGGCGTGATGTCAGCTTACTCCAGTTCCCCGGGCTCCCTTCTGAGAGCGCGCTCCTCAGCTCTTCCTCAATTAACTTGAAAGCTGGGGAGGGTAAGCGTTTTTATTGGCAAGCTAAGAAATGCCTCCGTCAAGAGTTTTATTTTATTATCACAATAATGACTGAGCTTCGGATTAAAGGACTTTTTTTTTCCTCCCATTTTGCTCAGCACTAGAAAACCACCGGTTCCTTTGCTTCGCGTTACCCAGTAGCATTTTTCAGGCTTTTGCATTTTCTGATTTTAGGCAGAATCCTAACAGCATCTTATAATCAGGACTGTAATCCTCCAACCTCCCCACATCTGCCACTTGCATGAATGGCCTTAAAAATAAAAAAAGAATGATTCAATTAACAGTCTAGGGAGGGGGTTTACATTAGGCTGAGCACTTCTTCAGCATTAGGAAAATCGTGGCAAAAATCATTAGTATTTCCTTCTAAGAATGAAATAAAGAAATTTTGAGGTAAGAAAAATGGCCTTAGGTTTAATGTGCCCATGCTTTTTAAAATGTGATTTCCAGACCTCTTTGTTTCCTGGGTTTGTTTTTGTGAATGAAATTTAGCCATTTCCAGTATCCCAGCAAATGCCATGCAAACATTTGAAATTAATCGGATCTCATAAAAATTGCAGACCGAACAGACATCATCTTCAGTGTAGGAAGAATTCAGTCCAAAGTCCAGTAAAGTCAAAGAGAGGGCTGGGGGTCAGTAGCATTCAAATTGACTCAAAAAAAGTGAGGTAGGTGGTTTCAATCTTGCTAATGTAAAATAAAAAATAAGAATCAGGCTTTGAAAATAACAAAGCAATTGAGATGTTTTCCATGTCTTCATTTGGGCTGTTTTTTATTTTGCTCCCAATTCTTAGGCTCAAATAAGGACATTTACTTTATCACTTTTCTCTAAAGTGAGGAGGGCTGGAAGTTTCCCTTCAAAAACAAACCAGAGAACTAAGCAAAGAACCCCTGGAAAGGGAGGTCGCCCGGTCACCATGCAAGTCCAGCCTCCACAGAAGCAATTTCAGGCTCTACAGAAAACCGCGCATCTCTTAAGATCTGCAATTGCACCAGGAAGAGTGACAAGCCTCTTAAATACCCTGGCCACCTGAATTCGAGAAGGTTTTGCCAATTCCCTTCTGCCAGAGCTTCTCTTCCTTCACCCTGCAGCAATGAATAAAGGACCAAATCCTGTCTTCTGCACTCAGGGTTTAACCATGGACTTCAGAGGACAGGTCCTTCTGTGCGCTCTGTACTGCTGCTGGCTCACAAGAAAAGCTCTTTACCTTCCTCGTGGCTTGAGCAGGAGGTGAATAAACTCAGAAGTTTGCAAAATTGAGTTCTTAGACCCTGCAGTGGCATCAGGCATTCCGGCTGCAAATCCACCAGCTTCAACCCTCCTTTGGGATTTCGCATCCTGCAAACCCAGGAGGATTGAGGGGAGCTGGATGCTCGGAGGAGCAGCCTGTAACCCTGCAAAGCGGCCGAAGAAAACTAGCTCTACCACAGGTAATTAATTATGAGTCTGTAAGACATTATGGACATATAAGACATATTCTTTTTCATTGCTCCCCCATTTTGACCATCTTCCCCGTATTCCCCAGGTAAGCAGACCGAAGAACTCAAGCCAGATACAAAGTTGTAACCAACCCAGACGGATGGGAAAGGGCAGACAGAAGAGGAAAACCACAACCTTTTTTTTTTTTCAATTGTCATGACTCAATCTAACGTCTCTTACAACTTCTGGGTTAGCCGAGCCGAACATAAAACAAAACAGATCCCTGGTTACATTTGTGCGGCAGATTTGTCTCTTTCTTCAGAACTCATTAAAAGAGCCGCTTTCATCTCATTAGACTGCTAAAACATTTCCAACAGGACTAGATGTGTCATGTCAGAAGATGACAGGCAAATTTCTTTTAAGGTTTTAAAACTAGGTTGAAAGAGGAGAAGCTATGCAGTTCACTGTTGTCACTGAAAGATATTTTTACTTTTATGAGTCCCTAAAACAAGAAGCAAATTAAGAACTGCCAAGGAAAAAGAAAAAACCCAAACCCAAAACGTAATTCCGTCTTGCCTGCTGATATTGTTACTGCTTTTCTCTGAAATCTCTCACAGTCTAATAACAAGAACCTTGAGTATAAAAGAATGAGCTACGGTTGTTAATGTTTTGGCTTATAAGCACAATTAATAATCCAAAAGGAAGGAAGTAAGTGCTGAAAACATGATTTCCCTTTGTAACGACCAGCCAAAATGAACAGCCTCGCTTTCCTCTGTTCCCAGCTCACGTTCCTGCCTGGTTGAGAGGCGATGTCCCCGCGTGGTGCCACGGCACCCACCGCATCCAGGGATGCGCCAAAGCATCTGGGACCCTGCACCCACCGCATCCAGGGATGCACCAAAGCATCTGGGACCCTGCACCCACCGCATCCAGGGATGCGCCAAAGCATCTGGGAAGGAGGTGGGACAATCCCTCCTGCCCTGGACGGAATCTCTGCCTTCCTCCAGCCAGGCAATGACTGATCCACTGCCATCCCCTACACCGCACAACTGCCACAGCAGGCGGTCTACTACCAGCTACAGGTTTCGCTGCCAAAACAGCCCCACCAGAGCAGCCTCGCCACGGGGGTCTGAAGAGCAACAGCATGCCATACGTCCTGTGCCAAATCCCCAGCAGCTCTTGGGAGAACGACACCACTCCATTAGAACGGCTACGGCTCCTTCCCATATTTATCGAAACACTGCCCGTGGCTGCCCTACTTTGGGCTGTAAAGTCACAGAAATCCTGGGAAACAGAGCAGGAGAGAAGGAAGAAGGAGGGCTCCACCTGACCTGAGGCGCTGAGGAGTGGGACAGACCACGAAGAAGCAGTTTGAAGCCCTGTCCCCACAGCGGAGGCGAAGCAGCCCCAGGCTACAAGCCCCCGTGGGGCGAGCTATTCCCGGGAAGGGGGCTGCGAGTGTGAATTCACTAACGGCTCGGAGACACGGGCAGGTGGCAAAGAGCACTCGAGTGGGTGTTCACAACACCATCGTTTCGTCTCAATGGCATTTACCATCAAATTGCTGAGACGGGCTGCAAAACCAGTGGGCGGGGACTGCTCCTCACTCCGAAGAAGTTCATTAGATTATAAGTAATTGAGTTACACAGGGAGCAAGTGGAGCCTGGGGCTGCTTTGAGGGGCTTTTTGAAAAAGGTCAAACCAATATATCAGAGAGCTATTGGGGCTGATGGCTGTTGGGGAGAAGATAGTAGATATTTAAAGATAAACGTTGTACTCTAGTGTGTTTTTCTCCTGATTGCATATTACCATCCTTCTCACACGTAACATAAAAACACTTTGCCCAAAAACCAACAACAACAACAAAAAAAGGCACAGCAAAGAAGCCTACCAACAGAGGTGCTGCCAGGATTGCTGGCAAAGTGAGACTCGGCTGTGCTGGAGAACACGCAGGGCTGGAAGCTCCGGCATCTTGTGAAAGGGAGCCAGATCCAGCTCTCTGCTCCCAGCTCAGCAGGGGACAGAAACCGCTGCTTCTGCAGAGGCAAAATCCAAAAGCAAACCCCTAAAGCCAAGATTTTTTTTCCTGTGGGCAGGTGAAGCCACGTCTCCTGAAGGCCACAGCCATCACTAACCCCTGGTTTGGTAGAGGGTGAAGTATTGCCCCCGGCTCACCGTCCAGAACAGCTGCTGCTGAGAAGGCGGCACGACCTTACTTTTGAAGCCACGCCAGCTAACTCAGCCTCTCTGCGTTAGCGCAATTAAACACTGAATTCCCTAGAAGCTTCACGCTGATGGCAGCGGATGGTGTCCCCGTCTGAGTAGTCCACTGCTCACCACTGGACCGTGGCACGTATTTAAGTATGCTGCTGAGCAGACGGAGATACGCTTGGTGTCTTCCTAGGCTGGGGCTTTTGATGAACAAACACATTGACTACAGTTATAGGTCCCCACAAAAACATCCTAGAATAACAGCAGTCTCGATTCCATGCTACAGTCCAGGTATTCCAGAAAAGAGGATCACGTATTCCAAGTTCTGCACATGCTCAGTATTTATTTCAAGATGTAAGATCTAAAAAATATTGACATCCGTTGCAGTCCTACATCAAAGTGAATTTTCTGAGATAGGAAGATGAATTTCTATTGTGCAGTAACTCTCACTCTCTGGCTTGGATCTTCAAAGGAGGCCCCAGATTCGCTTGCTTAAAGCTGGTTTTTACTTTAAGCTGAGTGAAAACAGAACCTGGTCACGGCCTGGTTCTGAACACTGTGGCACACTCTGGAGTCTCATTGGCTTGCGTGGCACAACCGTGCCTTTGGGACACTGACCAGCTTGGCCCTGAGCCTGCATTTTGGGGCATGGGTGAGAGAATCCGGACTGCACGACCGCTAGTGAAAAAATAACAAAGCAAAACTAATCAGCCACAATGGGTGTAGTCAAAATGCGAGGGTTAAGGATGTCAAAAAATGACCTTGGCTGCCAAGAAAAATGCCATTCCTAGACCCTGCGTTGCCCCTTTTTGAGGGGAGCCTCCAGTTCCACCTCTCTGCCATTCACCAGCACCACCTTCTCTGCTGGATATCTCCCCGCTCACCCGCTGAAAGGTATCTCCAAATATTTCACTAAAATGTCCTTAATCAATTTTACAAATCCTAATCTCCATCCTGGCCACACTCTCAAATTATTGTAATTCCTACCTGTCGTTTCTTCTCCCGCTACCCAATATTTCAAGGATTAACTGGACAGTGTGTAACCTCTTCTTAAACCTCTGTAACAATGTCTGCTCTCTGTTCCTTTGTCTTAGCATTTTCTCATCTGTCTACAGATTCCTACACTTCTTTTCAAGGCAGTACCCAAGTATGAAGCTCTTTTAGCTATTCATGAGGGTGAGATTTATTACCTAGAAGCACACCAATAACACAGTTTTAAAAAAAACAGCAGTCTCTTTCATCAAAATCTAATGAACACGCGATTTAATCTTTATTAAGAATTCATTAGGTTCTCAGCAAGCCTGCCTAACGGAGCTTGACCAGGTGAAATGCTAACGCCTACGTTACGTTTCAATGAATTTTCAGAAATCCTCGTTTCCCTCGAGTCGTTCCCTGCCCACCGTGGCCCTGCCCGGTGCCCGGCGGCTGCGCGGCGCTCACCAGACGCCCGCCGCCGTGCTCCTAGCGGCACCGCCGTTCCCCACCCCGGCCTCCGCACAGTTCGCTGGAGTTTCCACACCGGCGGACGCCTCCCAGTTGCCGACACCACCAGCCAGCCCCTTCACCACAGCAGCAGCCTTCTCAGCATCTTCAAGTCAGGCACAACGCTGTAAGCCTAGCAAGTGTTACTTTAAGACTGTTACGTGGAAAATTTATATATATATATAAAAAAATTGTATATATATATCTCATTTTTATATATATATAAATCATGTCTGTATATATACAGAATTCTAGATGTATATATATAAAATTCTAGATGTATATATATATAAAACGGCATATATTTCAGTCCTCAATATCCCTATGGAGTCCAGCAAACAGGTTATTATCTCGATGCCGTTGGCTTCAGGAAAACAAGAGCTCTGCTCCTTGGGAAACAAGAGTGACTGTACACTAATTGTGTCAGCCGGCGTGGTCCGCCCGCCCTCCCCTCCCACCCGTGGGCTCCGGGTGTCTGCGCTGCTCTACCTACAACCTCTCCCTTTCCACCGAAAAAAATCCCATCGCCCGCCATTCCAGCACGCTTCTGCAGAAAGCTGTTCCTCGAGATTAAATAATTTATTGGTCTTCATCTGCAGCAACGTTCCCCCCCCCCCCCCGATCCCCCTTCCGCACGCAAACAAGTGCAAACCAAACCCCACCCCGCATCCAACTGTCGGGGTGGAAAGGCCCCCCCCCCTTTTTTTCCAACGCGTGAAAAGGGAACCTGGGAGCCTTTACAAAGAAGTCGGGGGAGACAAACGTCGGTGGGAAAAAGCTGCGGAGGCCGCCGTGCGCTGGAGGCCAGCCTCCTCGCAGCCAGACCTCATCATCATCATCATCCTCCTCCTCCTCCTCCCAACCCCGCAACGCCTGGGGAAAAGCACCGCCTCGGGCGGGGACGGATGATGGCTGAAGGTCCCCCGCCAACCCCCCGAGGGCTGGGCACGGCGGCCGCCAAGAGTTGATGAGAGAAATATCCGGGTCACCCGCTTAAGCCACTCTGGATGGTGAGGAGCTGGGATGAAGGCCCGGATCTGGCCCCCCGTGAGCGCACGGAGACTCACACTCACACTCGCGCAACGGGAGCGCAGGGCAACAGCTTGCCGAGCGGCGACGAGCCCCTTCGGCTATTTCCGAGCCCCCTTCGGCTTCTCTCCCGAGCGTTCCCCGAAGGCAGCCGAACGCGGCGCCGGGAGGAGCCGAGCCCGGCCGAACAGCGCTACCGGCGGTTCGAGTCCCCGCTGGGCGCTGTCCACCACGCCAACCGCCTGAAAACCCGCAACCCCGGCCCGGTCCCTCTTAACACACCCCCCCCCCCCGCAAACAACACCCCGACTCCCGGGATTGCGGGGAGCAGCCTGGACACCCCTCCCCATCAATACACCCCATCCACACCCAGTCCTCCTCCTCGCCAAGCAACCCCAAGGAAGGAGGGGATGGGCGGGGGTGGCGGCATGGATTCCACCCCCCCACACACACAACCCCCCCCGCCTTCTGCGACCCGCAGAATTTAATCGGCGATGGGCGGTTAATTAAAAAGAGGAGAGGG